>PVKU01011920.1:0-26603 GCA_004027475.1 Anoura caudifer
TCCTACCCTTCGCGACAGCATGGATGGAACTGGAGAGCATTATGCTAAGCGAAATAAGCCAGGAGGTGAGAGACAAATACCATATGATCTCACCTTTAACAGGAACCTAATCAAAAAAACAAACAAACAAGCATAATATAACCAAAGACACTAAAATTGAGAACAAGAGAGGAGAGGGATAGGAATATCCAGGGAAAAATGGGAAGGGATTAGAGCAACAAGTATGAAAGACATATGGACAAAAGCTAGGGGGGGGTGGAAATGGAAGGGAGCGGGGGAGGGCTGGGGTGGAGGGACGGGATGGGAGTAGAAAACAGAAGACTGTATAAGAACAACAATTAAAATAAAATTTAATTAAAAAAAAAAAAGAAAGTGTACTATAGTTCTACAAGACTTAACTATTAGGTGAAACTGGGTAAAGGGTGCATGGGATTTCTCTGTGTTATTTCTTACATTTCATGTACATTTATCCCAGAATACAAAGTTTAATCAAAATAATAATTATTGTTATAATTAAGGAAAAAAATGAAGCAGTTATCAACTCCAGGATGAACAAAAATTGTACATAGAAACACAGTTATCATAGTATGCTACTTGACTCAGTAGTGAACCACAATTGCATAAAGTAAATATTAAATACTGATTTGAATAATGATGATTTAATTACATTGAGAGGATATAGGGAGAAGATCAACAGGGAGTAATAAAAAAGTACTAAACTTTCCAATTTCATAATAGAATATCAACATATGCTGTCTAAAATTCATATATCAAAAATAGTACTAAAGCATATTAGTTATACAATGGAAATAACTACCAGAAGGAGTATCCAAAGGAGTTAAGTGTTAACCTTCTAGCAGGCTAGATGGGAAGGTAGGGAGGGAATGTGCAGGGGTCTGCTACTTGAAAAGGCTTTTGCTACTATTTTATGTTTTACCATTGTGTATTACTTTGATAAAATTTGGTAAAAATGTTAAGGCAATTTGATAAAATTTTTAAAGAAGGGGAAATATTCCCAATGGGAGAAATGTGGCTTCCTCCCCTGCACATGTATCAATCACTCTCGTCAGCAACAATCTCCTAAATAACATACAATGTCCTCTTCTCTAGCCTCAGCTTCCTAGATCTCTTTGCAGCATTTGGCATTTAAACAATGCTCTCTTGTCCTTACCTTTACTACAGTTTCAGGATCCTTATTATGTCTGAACCAATACAATCACCTTCCTGTCAAATTTTTCTTATGAAGCAATGCTCATCCTGTGAATGCTTTACTACAACAGTTGGCAACATAAGTCCCACAGACCAAATCCACCTGTTTTGGTAAATAAAGTTTTATTGGAACACAGACATGACAATTAATTTACTTACTGTGTATAGATGCTTTGGAGCTACAACAGCAGAGATGAGTAGTTATAACGGACACCTTCCAGCTTGCAAAGCCTGAAATATTTACTGTCTGATCCTTTACAGAAAAAGTCTGTGTGTTCCTCCTCTACTGCAAGACAAGTATGGGTCTCATTGCTACTCAGAAGTCCCTTTTTTACTTAGACCCCTGTTTCACATGAACCACAGCAGTTATTTCAAAACTTCTTCAGTATCTTCTAAGCCTACTATTGCAATACTTCAACATCTCCTCCATCAAAGGGGAAATAAAGGTTATCAAATAAAATGTTTCAACCCAAAAGGCACTGGATGCAGGAATGAAGGCCTTGGCCAAAGGCATTTGTTAACTATATGATATGTCAAATAATAATTGCCAAATGTTAGAAAAATTAGGAAGATAGGATCTCTGCCAGGCATGGAACAAGAATAATATTAAAAGAGAGTTCCAGCCAAGAAGGAGGCATAGGCGGATAAGCTTCCCTTCCTCACACAATCAAAAGAAGGATAATAACCAATTTAAAAATAATAAATTTTTATTGTTTTCATTTTTATTTGGTTAGGAATGCCAGAAGGTCAAACTGCCTGAAACTCTGACAACCAAGCAGTTGAAGAAACATTCATCTAGATCAGCAGGAGGGGCTGAGATAAGCAGACAGGCAGAGAGGATCAGCAAGGTGGATCTGGCTGACCAGGAAACTAAAGACTCAATACCTCTGGATGTAGAATCCTGTGAAGGTTGTAAAGGTGAGAGAAATGCCCAGTCTCACGGTAGAGTTGTTTGGAAAGTGGGGCTAGAGCTGAGCAAGCAAGTGGTATTGTTCCCTCTCTTACCTCTCCCCCACAGACAGGACCACAACACAGCAAAGAGGGTTGCCCTGCCCTGGCAAATACCTGAAGCTCCGCTCCCTTACAGTGTATCAGGTGTGCCCAGACAAAGAAATATGGCCCAAATGAAAGAACAGGTCAAAACTCCAGAAAAAGAGCTAAGCGATAAGGAGATAGATAACCTGATGCACAGTTCAAAACACAGGTAATCAGGATGCTCACAGAATTGATTGAGCTCACTTGCAAAATGAAGGAAGAAATGAAGGCTATGCAAAATGAAACAAAGTAAAATATACAGGGAACCAAAAGGGAAGGGAAGGAAACTAGGACTCAAAACAACAATTTTGAAAAAAAGGAAGAAATAAACATCCAACTGAAATAGAATGAAGAAACAAGAATGCAAAAAAAAAGGGAGAGGCTAAGGAACCTCTGGGACAAAATTAAAAAATCCAACATCCAAATCATGGGACTCCCAGAAGGAGAAGAGGGAGAGGAAGATGTTGAAAACTTATTTGAATTATTTGAACAAATAATGAAGGAAAACTTCACTAATTTGGCTAAGTAAATAGATTTCCAGGAAGTCCAGAAAGCCCAGAGAGTCCCAAAGTAGTTGGACCCAAGGAGGAATACACCAAGGCACATCATAATTACATTAGCCAAGATAAAGATAAGGAGAGAATCTTAGAAGCAGCAATAGAAAATGAGACAGTTGCCTATAAAGCAGTTCCCATCAGACTGTCAGCTGATTTCTCTAAAGAAACCTTACAGGCAAGAAAGAAATGGAAATAAATATTTGAAGTCATGAAAGGCAAGGACCTACACCCAAGATTAGTCTATCTACCAAGGCTATCATCTGGAATGGAAGGGCAGATAAAGTATTTCCCAGATAAGGTCAAGTTAAAGGAGTTCATCATCACCAAGCCCTTATTATATGAAATGTTAAAGGGACTTAGCTAAGAAAAAGAAGGTCAAAAACTATAAATGGTAAAATGACAACAAACTCACGATTATCAACAACTGAACCTAAAAAAAAAAAAAACTGAGCAAACAACTAGAACAGGAACAGAATTACAGAAATGGAGATCACATGGAGGGTTATCAGTGGGGAGGAGGAGGCAAAGAATAGAGGAGGGAAGGCACAAGGAATAAGGAGTATAATTAGTAGGCATAAAATAGACAGGGGGAGGTTAAGAATAGTATAGGAAATAGAGAAGCCAAACAACTTATATGGACCCATGGACATGAACTAAGATGGGAGGGGAATGTTGGAGGATGGGGGAATACATGGAGGAGGAGGAATAAAGGGGAGAAAAAAATGGGACATCTGTTAATAGCATAATCAACAAAATTTACTTAAAATATTTGTGTTACAAAAAAAGAAGAATGTTTCAACTACATTCCCAATGCCCCAACATTATTTATATATATTTGCTCTTATACATACTTAGTCTTTCTGGAATGTGAGTTCCATGTCAGCAGAGATTTTTGTCCTACTTTTTAAAACTGCTACATGCAGTGCCTAGTAGAGTATAGAAGCTCCATAAATATTTGTTAAATGAAATTATCTTCAATTTCAGTAGAAAAGTTGCCATTCCTTCTACCTTAAGGCTCATCCTTCCACCTGTGCTCTGGATCACCTCTGTTCCCACCTCTCCAAGGACCTTGTTTTCCTAGATCTATAACCTCATCCTCTCCCTTTAGCATACAATTGTGCTCACATCTTTCCTGGTGTACATACATATATAAATAGCTTACTACCACCCAACTGCTCATCTCCCACTCACAGCCAAATTTCTTGAAACAGTTGTCTATACTCAGTCTTCACTTCTCCTCCATTCAATTCTCAATCCATTACAGTCTGGCTTCAGCCCCCACCACACCACTGAAATGGCTTCAGTTAAAGTTAGCAGTCCCCTGCCTGGTGCCAATTCTTAAGGAAATTTCACAGTCTTTACCTAACTCTGTAGCATTTAATACAGTTAACCATTCCCTGCCTGGTTTTCTTCCTTCTCTCTCCTCTCCTCTCTCCTTTCCCCACTCCTCACCTCCAAGTATCTGCCTTTCCTTATATTTCTTCTCTGGAGTTTAGTCCTTGGCTTTTTTGTGTACTCTACATACTCTGTATAAACACTGCATTCATTCTAATGGCTAATTACTATATATATCAAAGGTGGAAAACTGGCTACTTGAAGCTTCATATGGTGTGCAGCTGGGTTTTGTTTGGCTGGCTTACCAGAATTTTTAACTTGAATGCTTTTGGACAGGGCCTGTGCTCATCCCTTCCTTTAGTCTTAACCCCATATCAGCTCCAGGAAGAATTATCCATTTCTATTACTTTCCTGGATCCTGTAGACATTTGGATTTGCAACTCCTGATATTGGTGACTCTAAAAATTATATCTGCAACCCAAACTACATTCCTGTACTCCAAATCATATATCCAATGTTTTGCCATTATCTCCATGTTGATATCTGACTGGTCTTTCAAACTCAACATTGGTAAAACTGAGCCCATTACTTCCTTTCCCCTCAAATCTTAGCCTCCTGTTTTCCGCATCTGAGTGAATGGCATTTCCTGATACCCAAGTCCAAGCCTGAGATTCATCCTTGCTCTCTATAACCCACCTAATCATTTACATTCCATTGATTAGCAAGTCCTGTCAATTCTACCCCCTAAATCTCTCTCAAATGTACACCTTCTTCTTTCTTCCTCACCACTGCTGTATAATTCAGAGCTGTATCATCTCCATCTGGATCACTGTGATAGCCTCTACAGGGCATTTCATGATCAGGTCCCTACTGACCTCTCCAGCCTCATCAGTCTGCCACTCAATTCACACATTAGGATCAAGCCTAGCACTCTTAGGAACTGTTCAGGTTCTTGACATCTCAGTGACATTACATGCTATCTCTGCTTGGAACATCCTTTCCATTTCTCTTTTTCAAACACTTTTTCATTTTCTCTTGTTTCAGGAAAACCCACACTCTCTTTTATATTTTAACTCAGACACACCATCTCTAGAATGCCTTTCCAAATGTTTCACATTTTGACTAGGCAGGTACCCTCAGTACCTCAGAACCATCTCCCCTATTAAACTCATTTCTTTGTAGTTAGGAAAGATATTCATCACTCTATTCCACATGCCTTTTAAAGTCCTTGGCACACAATAGTCTGTAAATAAGATTCTTTATTTCTTTAAGGAAAAGTATGTATTTTATTTTTCTCTTTTTTTCCATTTCCCCCACCACCACTCCCCACCACCCCAGCCATCCCCACCTCTCACCCCTGATCCCACCCTGCTTTGGTTTTGTCCATATGCCCTTTATAGATGTTCCTGAAAACCCTTCCCCTTTTTCCTCCCATTATTCCCTCCCACCTCCCCTCTGGTTACTGTCAGTTTGTACTTAATTCATTGTCTCTGGGTATATTTTGCTTGCTTGTTTGTTTTATTGATTACGAATGTTTCCCTGAGTAAAGTCTATCTCTAATTATTTTGATGCCCAAGAGGCTTTGCAATCTAACAACAATCTCCATTTTCATCCATATCTCTCAGTATACCCCTACATGTATCTAATGCCCCAAACAATGTAAACAGTCAAGAATATCACATTACAGGTTTGGTCTTGGGAGAAAGCCTGTAAAACTCAACAGTTGTATTCACGTATTCACAAATTCAGATAAATAATCACTGTGACTGTTGAAATAAGTAACCAAATTGATCTAATTCGTTTCCTGAAGGCCCCATGCTGGTTTCCCACATATATCGTTGCTCATGCTATCCTTAGTATCCCTTATTATCCCTCATACATCAGTAAATAATGTCTTCCTAAAACCTAACTAGCTCTACCTAGGCAGAAACAAAAAGTGATTGCTTCTTCCCCCAAGCTCCTCCACACCTTTGGAGTCTCTAATAGCTATCCAATTGTGCCTTGTTTTGTAGTTGGTGTGTGTGTGCATAGCTTTTATCTTCTTCCTGACTGGAATCTCCCTCAGAGCAGGGAACCTGTCTTTTTTGACCTTTGAATGCTCTACAGAATCTTGAAAGAGACTCAGTACATATTTTAAATAAATATTAAGCAAAATCAGATTATGGGGAACATTTCACCTAATTACAAATGCATTTGGCACTTGATTATCATCCCCAAAGCCAACTGCTTTGTGAATTTGAAAAAAAATAAAAATCACCCATGGTAATAATTAAGTATTAATTACTAGGGTGGTGTTTCCCATTTACAAATATTAACATAGTTAAAGGGGATTTTCAGAATCACTGAGTGGAGTTCCATTTCTAAAATCAAAGCTGAAGAAGTCATTTCCATATGGTCTGCTTGGACAGTGAAATGTCTGCTTCAGCTTCCAACTGAAATTATATTGGCAACTCAAAGGTATCTCTCCCAATCCTGAGTAGGTCCCCTGGAGCCCTCCTGAGATAAAGAGCTGTAATTTAATTTGTCATTGCATAACCCAGTCACGGAAAGCACGAAGGAGCTCATGTTTTCATTCCCTTCATAGTAGACATTTAATTATATGATAATTACTTACAGCTTGCTGCTCAGCTCCTACTTTTATGAAATGTAAATTACACTTCACTCAAAAGTGCAAGATGGCCAAGAGTTAGAAAGGAAATATATCCTTAAAGAAAACTTTCATTTAGATACCTGGAAAGCTGAGTTCTTAATAAATACCTTAAAAGGGAAAAACACCCCAAAAAACATATAGTCGGTTTTCAACAAGCCAAGTGGCCTCAGTAAAACCACAGTCTCATTTCTTACAATAAGTCAACCATTTTATTAACTATGCTTACTGTTAGATTCATTTACTAAGTTTTACTAGGAATGCTGATAAAAAGCCATGGCAATGATAACATGATAGAATTTGAATGACTATTTTGAAAATGAATGTCAAATGTATCTTGTTATTTTTCTAGCATTATTTTCATCTGACATTAGAATTATGGACTCCTAACAGAGGTCAAGTGATTGGGAAAATCATTATTATTTCTGCTGCTACATTACACATTTAAGTAGAGAAGCTAAGCTGAGGAATACAAAGCCACAGCTGATTAAAAGGAGTCACGAACCACTCTTCGTAAACTTTTAGAAGTTTTGCCATTGCTCATTGCCAGCCCAAAATTTAAGTGTCAAGATTACTCTCCATGATATTGTCCCTGGTTTCCCATCAAGGGTCTTGATAGAAATGTTCAAAGAAACTAGGAAATGAAAAATAGCCATAAAAGGAGAGAGGTAACTTAAATTTTCAAGTAGAAAATAAATATAGAGAAAATTAAGCAAGTGATTGGCCACTGTTTTTTTTAAAAATATATATTTTATTGATTAGGCTATTACAGTTGTCCCATTTTCACCCCTTCACTCCCTTCCACACTGCACACCCCCTCCCACCCACATTCCCCCCTTTAGTTCATGTCCATGTGTCATACATATAAGTTCTTTGGCTTCTACATTTCCCATACTATTCCTACCCCCCCATCTATTTTCTACCTACCATCTATGCTACTTATTCTCCATACCTTTTCACCCTCTCTCCCCCTCCCACTACCCTGTTGATAACCCTCCATGTGATCTTCATTTCTGTGGTTCTGTTCCTGTTCTAATGTTTGCTTAGTTTGCTTTTGTTTTTGTTTGAGGTGTGGGTTTTAATAATTGTGAGTTTGCTGTCATTTTACTGTACATATTTTTATCTTCTTTTTCTTAGATAAATCCCTTTAACATTTCATATAATAAGGGCTTGGTGATGATGAACTCCTTTAACTTCACGTTATCCGGGAAGCTCTTTATCTGCCCTTCCATTCTAAATGAAAGCTTTGCTGGATAGAGCAATCTTGGATGTAGGTCCTTGCCTTTCAGGACCTTGAATACTTTTTTCCAGTCCCTTCTTGCCCATAAGGTCTCTTTTGAGAAATCAGTTGACGGTGTTCTGGGAACTCTTTGTAGGTAACTGCCTCCTTTTCTCTTGCTGATTCTAGGATTCTCTGCTTAATTTTTATCTTGGGTAATGTAATTATGATGTGCCTTGGTATGTTCCTCCTTGGGTCCAAATTCTTTGGGACTCTCTGAGCTTCCTGAACTTCCTAGATGTCTATTTCCTTTGCCAGATTTGGGAAGTTCTCCTTTATTATTTGTTCAAATACCTTTTCCACTTGTTGCTCTTCCTCTTCTCCTTCTGGTACCCCTATAATTTGGATGTTGGAATGTTTAAAGATGTCCTGGAGGTTCCTAAGCCTCTTCTCATTTTTTTGATTTCTTGTTTCTTCATTCTTTTCCATTTGGTTGTTTCTTTCTTCCTTCTGGCCCACTCCATTGATTTGAGTCCCAGTTTCCTTCCCATCACTATTGGTTCCCTGTACATTTTCTTTTATCTCACTTAGCATAGCCTTCATTTCTTCATCTAATTTGTGACCAAATTCAACCAATTCTGTGAGCATCCTGATTACCAGTGTTTTGAACTGTGCATCTGATAGGTTGGCTATCTCTTTGTCGCTTAGTTGTATTTTTTCTGGAGCTTTGATCTATTCTTTCGTTTGGGCCATTTTTTGTCTTGACACACCTGTTATGTAGTGAGGGACAGAGCCTTAGGTGTTCACCAGGGCAGGGTAAGCCACATCAGTGTGTTAGGATGCTATATGTCGGGGAGGGGTCTGAGAGGGAACAATGGTGCTTGCTCTGCTCTCTATCAGATTTAAGTCACTTCCCCCACTACCCACAAGCAAACTGGGCCCTTCTAGTGCTGACTCTGGGTGGGTGGGTTTGTGTACATTCTAGGACCCAGTGTATCCCTCCAATTAACTCTCCTGGGAAGCTGAGAGTTTCTCCTGGCACCTCAACCCCCCCAGGTATTTTCAATCAGTGGTTTGAGGCTTTATTTCCCAGTGCTGGGGCCCTAGGTTGTGTGGTCTGTCCTGCTACCCAGTTTTGGCTAGTTTATCTGTGCAAGACTGTGGGACTGCCTGGTCCACCAGCTGCCTTGCACACTGCACCCCCTTCCACAATCCCCCACCTTGCTGAGTCCACCAGCTGCTGCTTTACCGTGAGCCCTCTCTGCCCAGCGGCCCATCTCTACCTCTCCTACCGATCTGGATGAATGTGTCTTCTTTAACTCCTTGGTTGTCAGACTTCCATATGGTTCAATTTTCTGTCAGTTCTGATTGATTTTTGTTTCTAAATTGTTGTTGTCCTTCTTTTGGTTGTGCAAGGAGGCACAGTGTTTCTACCTACACCTCCATCTTGGCTGGAAGTCAGCCACTGTTTAATTAAATCATTAGAAATTCCAAGTCAACTAAAACTTTTAATAACATAAGATTTTTATCATTGTGGAGGATTTTATTATTTTCAAGGCATTTTCACAAAAAAATCATAGTGTGTTAGAACTGGAAGGAACATTAAGAGTCATCCAGTGTAACCCCTTATCTCTCTTTCAATATATTTATTCTTATTTTATAACCTTTAAAGTATAACAAAATAGAGGTAAATCTAAATTGCAGAGATTAATTTTTATAAAGTGAGGGCACCTGCATTACCACTGCTTAAATCAGGACTTAGAACATTAATGAGCATCCCAAAAGCCTGTATCATGTCCTTTCTGGTCTACCAATATTTTGAGTTCTATCACCATAGTTAATTTTACCCTGTGCTTCAACTTGATATAAATGGACTCTCTTATGTAACTGGCTTCTTTGTCAACCTTTTATCTATGACATGCATCCACTTGTTTAGCCTAGTAGTTTGTTCTTTTCAATTCCTATATGATGTTCCATTGTGTGAATATACCACAGTTTATTCCAATGTTGATGAACTTTTAGATTGCTTTCAGTTTGGTGCTATTACAAATAACGCTGCTATGAAGACTTTGCACATGTCTTTTGGTGAACACATGTATGCATTTCTGTTGGGGATATATCTATAGGGTGAGGCAAAATTAGGTTTACAGTTGTTTCCAGTTGTTCATATGGAAAATAATACAATAATTAGTAATAATACAAGAATAAACTCTGTGTTTCACGTACTCACAACTATAAACCTACTTTTGTCCCACCCTGTGTGTATGTGTGCATATGTGTACGTGTGTGTATATATATGAACAGATCTGTCATGTCATTGGGTACTCATATATTTGACTTGAGTGGATACTGCTAACTTACACTCCAGTCAACAGTGTATGAGAGTTCCAGCAGCTCCCTATCCTTGACAATACTTGGTAATGTTGATCTTTTTAATAACAGCTATCTTGATAAGAGTGTACTGATTTCTCACTGTGGTTTTAATTTGCATTTCCCTGATGGCTAATTATGCTTGATGACCATTTCAATATCCTGTTGTGTGAAAGATCTGTAAGTTTTTTAAGTTTTTCAGTTGGGTATTCTATATTTTTAGTTGATTCGTAGGGTTTGTTTATATAATCCGAATATAAGCCCTTTGTCTGTTATGTATATTGAAAATATTTTCTCCCACACTGGTTTGCCTTTCATTCTCTTAATGGTGTTTTTTTAGATAAACAAAAAGTCTTTATTTTATAAAGTCCAAGAGGGGGGCTCAAATTACCAATATAAGGAATGGAAAAAGATATATCACTACAAGTATTACATATGTTAAAATGATAATAAAAGGATAATAAACAATTATATGCCAACTCTTTTGGTACAATAATAGTTAATGCATTGTATATTTTTATCCTATAAGCCATAAATACTACATAAATTTCAAAAAGGAAAGATTGGAAAATGACCTCTGGGTTATTACTTCATAACTGTGGAAAGATTTCACTTCATTTATTCCTTTACCCACATTCTTTTACATCTTCTAAATGTCAGATATTGTCAGGCAATGGGTATATAGCAATGAACAAAAAATATTAGTCCCTATTCTTATGGATCTTACAAAACAGTGGGAGAAAAAATATTAATAATCATATTAAATAGAGAACAGGCTGACAGTGACCAGAGGGGAGAGGGGAGGGAATTTCAGGGGAAAAGGGGAAGGGTTTGCAGGGACAAGTATAAAGGACACATGGACAAAAACTAGGGGGGTGGAAATGGGAGGGAGGTGGGGAGGGCTGGTTGGGTGGGCTGGGATGGGAGTAAAAGAAAGAAAACTGTACTTGAACAACAATGAAAAATAATGATATTAATAACTCATTACCATTATGACATGTGCTACATAGAAAACCTATAGGGTACTATGTATGTATATAATGGACACCTAATTAGAGTAAAGGGTCATGGAAAACTTACTTGAAAGAGTGACATAGAAGCTGAGACTTGAGGGATGTTTAAGAGTTTGCTGGAGAGAGGGGAGTGGAAAATCAGAAAAGATGAGAAAGGGAAAATTCAGAAAGAATGAGAGTCCCTACCCCTTCACATACACACACACACACACACACACACACACACACACACACACACACACAGGCTACCTAGGGCAATACAAGCTTAGTGACTGAAAAATGTGGGGATTAAAC
The DNA here is from genome assembly GCA_004027475.1 of Anoura caudifer. Classification (NCBI taxonomy): domain Eukaryota; kingdom Metazoa; phylum Chordata; class Mammalia; order Chiroptera; family Phyllostomidae; genus Anoura; species Anoura caudifer. The sequence continues at coordinate 11,680 of PVKU01011920.1, forward strand.
AGTTACTGGTCAAAGTAAAGAGAATGCTGTGTTCTAAAGCCAAGGCAAAAGGATGCAAAGAATTAAGCTTCTGTCCTGAAATGAAAGTGACTCTAAGGTTTTGTACCTCAGATAAAGGGATACTTAGAGTTTTACAACAGTGTCTTCTAAACTGTAAGGGCTCACTAAAGTATCACAGATTCTACAGAAGCATATAGGCACACTCTTCCTTACAGTGCCCAAAGAGGTAAACTCAGAGGAAAATGGCAATATGGTTTCCAAGAAAGTTAGACTCCAGGTCATTCCAGGACTGCCAGTATGGACAAAAGAAAGTCCTGTGCCTCAGCTTGTTCCAGAATCAGCAGAACAATTAGCCTTGAAGAGACCGCACAATGTGAGACTGAAGACTTGAGGACTCCCTTTGATTGTCCAAGACACCCAGCACTTAACATTACCCTAGAAGCCTCAATAATGACTGAGATTAAATTTTCTACCACATTTAGCTGGGGAGTTTGGTTTCTAAACAGATTAAATCATGTTTAGGGAATAAAAGAAATATGATATTTCTTTATTCCATGCTTTGAGGTAAAATGCATGCCCACCAAAAAGATTTAGTACTGGGGGAAGTAGTAGAATCTGCAGAATGTCTCAAAGCAGTTTGGGCTGAGCTACAGGTGTCTTTTATAGTATTCACTTGGTTATGAGTGGAGAAGGAGCAGTTAAAAGTGCAGGGACAGCATGAACAAATGTTCAGTGGATGAAAAAAGGAATACTCTTAGCCCTTTCAGGGACCCATTCCAATTTCCAGAAAGTCAATCTATATATCTAACCTCCATCTTGCCCACAGGAGAGATACATAGAATGTTGGGCTGCCTTACCGTAATCTATTGCTTCCCAGCTGCAAAAGTAGGCCTCCCGAGTGGCCAGCAAGGTTGTACAGGCAAAAATGTGCTTCACACTTCACTGGGAAAGAAGCTCCTCCTTGAGTTATGTGTCATCAGTGGATCCGAATGTCATTAGGCATAAGAATCAAAATTTGCATAGAAATCATTGCAGGGAATTGTTTCTTCCCCATGCCTGTATTGATTTCCCAGCACTGTTAGCTACTTAATGCTACTGCTTTTAATTGATTACTCCAGGGAAGTCCCTCAATAGCAGGATTCTTCAATTGAGATGCTAGGACATTCATTGAATGTGATTCGACAACCTCGACTGACTCTGGAGACCTCTGCCTATCTATAGTGCAATCACAGCAGCCCCACACAGTTTAATAAATTATGTGGAACTGCCAAATGCAATACTCAAGCTACAGCCCAGTTAAAAATATGAACCTGACCAATTCTGTTTACCTGCTAAAAATCAATGATAAAGTCATACATTTGTAACTACACTCAAAGTTAGCTATCTGAAGCTTATTTTAAACTCTTTCCTTAGTTCCACCTTTGTATATGGTATGTGAAAACTGCAAAATGCCTGAGTTCACCTTCCTGACTTAGTAAGTAGCTGAGTGACTCTAGCTAGAAACTCCTTTCACTTAACCAAGGAGATCACAGTGTTTGGTATCTAGAACAACATTGTAACTACTGAGGACTAGAGAAGCTGAGAAGTCTTAGAGTAAAAGCATGCTGAGGCAAAGATAGCTCAGGGAACACTTCAATACCTACCAATTTACCCAATCCCCAGCAGAGGCTACTTGTTTTCTGATTCACCTTTCTTCTCAATTTTGGCCCACAAAAAAGGATCTGACTCATCAAGTCAATCCAACTGACCAAATATAGAGTGCATTTGGTGGGGCAGATATAAATGTCAACCTACAAATTCAAATACACAAGAATTTTCTTTCTTATAACTTAGTCTATTTTGAGCCCCCATTCCTCCAGTTGATATAAAACGTAATTTCAGTCAATTCAAGCTCTCCTCAGAATCTCTGGGGTTGTGGCTAAGACAAGCAGACTGTATTTAATCTTCAGTTTCCTTCTAGTGTTCATCCTGGAATCCACAGAAAGGTACGTTGTTATGTATAGCTTTAATTGTTTCTGCACAATATTGCAGAGATATTCAAATTCCACACAGGCCTCAATTACAGATGCACTCAGATCACTGCTATGCCTCTTCAACCCTGAGTTGAAATTTACTCAGTTCTCAGGGCCCTTCATAGCTATTCAGTAAATACTTGTTTCTGCCCATACCTCACCAGAGTGCAAGGAATTATAAAGCTGTCTTAAGCCCTGTCTTCTGAGATAATACATGCAGCCAACTCTCTACTGCCCTGGTGCCAAGGTGAGTTCAGGGGAACTCTTTAGGGCTTGCTGCCTCCTCCTGTGTGGACAGAAGACATAGTCTTATCTGCTCAGATTTCTCTGTTCACCCCTATCTGAGGATTATATTATTTCTTCAGCTTAGGTCTTGGCCCACAGAGACAGGTTATAGCACCTCTATTAAGGGACTTACCAAGGACTTTTGCTCTAACTCTCACTCTTCTCACATCCCATGGAATTTTCCTGTAGTCTGGGGGAGAGAAAAACTGGCTCTGATTAATCCTGTATTCTTTCAAATCTATGTGTATATCATGAAGTATGTCCTTGGTTCTTTTAGGGTTTAAGCTTCTGAAGCTCAAAAGCCCAGTTTCTTAAAACTCTAAATAGGCTTTTAAACTCAAAGCATAAGAATTAATTTTCTTTATTTTCTGCTCTTTCACTCTAATAACCTTTCTCTTAAGTGATAAATGTCTTTGCTGAATATGGGAAAGGTTAGCTATAAGGACATACATGATAATTTATTAAAACATTATCCCAGCATGCTACTGTATACTTAAGGCCATGGTAGAAACTAGAGGCAACAAAAGAAAAACACAGTCTATATGCTAAAAAATAATAAAGTTTCATTATAGGGACCATGATTTATATATCTGAGACACTCAAAAATGCAGTCACAAATAACCCAGGATTGCTTCAATGATACTGAAAATTCTATACAGAAGCCTTATAAGAGAGCTATCAATAGGAACCATAGGGGGTCAGAGACAGTTCCACAGAAATGACTGAACTGAAAGGAAGAAGGTAGACAGAAGGAGGTGATTAATTAATAATTTCATCTCAAAAACTCTTCTCCAGACAAGACAAATACCCCTTACATTATGCTTTTCACAGCGTGTTCACTGTACTACTGCAGTTTTTACTTTTAAAAAGCGTAGTTACATCTTTCAAAAACTAATGTAAAGGATCAAAGATGGGGGCAGAGTAGGTAGAAGCTACACTAACCTCCTCCAAGACCAAACTAGAATTACAACTAATTATAGAAAAATCATCCTGAATAATCAACTGAACACTAGCTGGGGAGAAGCCTTATAACCAAGTACTTACAGAAGAAACCAAATTACAACAATGTAACTGGTACTGAGTGTGAATGAGGGGCGAGAGGGCTGGCCGGGCTCCCACAGGCAACAGGTGAAATTCTGGAAGGATATTTCAGCAGCCAGGAGGGGGTTCCCCCTGAGAAGTGTGGGATCTAAACCCCAAGCTGGGATTTCCAGCCTACAGCACCAGAGCTGGAAAGGAACCCAGATAACAACCAGCTGTTAAAAGCAGCAGGGTTTCTGTCTGCCAAGGAGAGACAGCTGAAGACGCAGAGAGCCTCTTAAAGGGTCAATGCACAAAATTTCATTTGCAGCCACATACCCTGGGCTATGACAGAGGGAGGGCAGAGTGGACCACAGACACTTGAGGAGAGTCTGGGGTTGGTATCTCTTGGGAGAGAGCTGAAGAATCAGCTGTCAGTATCCCTGGGCTGAGCCAGTCCCTATACTACAGAAGCCACCTTTCTCAGGCAGAGCACTCCCCTCCATGGGGCATCAGCCTGGGGGAAGCAATAGCCCCACACTTAAGATCCTTCTCACCCTACCCTGTGGAGCTTAAGCTTGGCTGCTGAAGAGTACAACTGAAGACAATTTCAGTTATTTAGCCTAACAGAAAGCCTGCACACAAAGGCAGAACTCTGGGAGCTTTGAGCCTTTAGCTCGCCCTCCTATGGGCTCAGTGCTTGTAAAAGCTGGCCTTAGTTCACAGCCTGGTTCTTTCTGCACATACCTAGGCCCAGCAGAGGGTGCCATGAGCTGTGCATCACTGATAGCTCCAAACAGGTTTCCAAGGGCAAGTCACAGGCAGCATCTGGCATAGGACTACACCACAGTTTTCGCAGATCTACTTAATACATGGAAAGAAGCATAAAGAGGCAGCCAAAAATGAGAAGACAAAGAAGCATGCCCCAAATGAAAGAGCAAGAGAATTCTCCAGGAAAAGAACTAAATGAAATGGAGGCAAGCAATTTATCAGATATAGTGTTTAGAGTAATGATTATAAGGATACTCAGCACGATGCAAAACGACATAGAAACCAATAAAGAAGGGCCAGTCAGAAATATCGAATGCAATATCTGAAATAGATAATACACTGGAAGGAATACATAGTAGGTTAGATGAAACCAAGGATCAAATCAGCAATTTGGAAGACAGGATAGTAAAAACACACACACATGGAGAGCAGCAAGAAAAAAAAAGAATTTTAAAACATGAGGAGACTTTAAGAAACCTTTGAGACAACAGGAAGCATAACAACATCCACATCATGGGAATATCAGAAGGATAAGAGAATGAGTAAGGGATAGAGAACCTATGTATAAAAATGTGACTGAAAATTCCCTAACCTGGTAAAAGAAAAAGCTACACCGGGAAAAAAAAAAAAAAAAGACAAACAGCCCTGGCTGGTGTAGCTCAGTGGATGAGTGCCAGCCTGTGAACCAAAGGGTTGCCGGTTCAATTCCCAGTCTAGGGCACATGCCTGGGTTGTAGGCCAGGTCCTTAGTAGGGGGTGGATGAGAGGCAACCACACATTGATATTTCTCTCCCTCTCTTCCATTTCTAAAAATTAATAAATAAAATATTTTTAAAATACAGACTATTTATTTACTTTCTTCAGATATTGCATTCCTTATTTCTGACTGGTTCATTTTTATGGTTTCTATGTCTTTTTTTTATGCTCTTGAGTATCTTTATAATCATTACTCTAAATGCTATATCTGATAAATTGCTTGCCTCCATTTCATTTAGCTCTTTTCCCGGATAATTCCCTTGTTCTTTCATTTGGGGCCTGTTTCTTTGTCTTCCCATTTTGGCTGTCTCTTTTTGCTTGTTTCTACATATTAGGTAGCTCCGCAAAGACTCTGGTGGAGTCCTATGTCAGATGAAGCCTGTAACCCGCCCAGGGCAACCTGTCTGGAGCTATCAGTGATGCACAGCTTGTGGCTCCCTCTTCTGTGCCTGTCTGTATGCGGACAGAACCAGGCTGTGCACCAAGGCCAGCTTTTACAAACACTGGGCCCCTGGGAGGGTGAGCTAAAGTCTCAAATCTCCCAGAGATCTGCCTCTGTCTGCAGGCATTTTGTTAGGCTTAATCGATGATATAGCCTTCAGCTGTATTCCTTAGACGTCCAGTTTAAGCTCCATAGATTGGAGTGAGAGAGATTCCTGCAGGTGGTACTATTATTTCCCCCCAGGCTGATGCCACATGGAGTGGAGTACTCTGCCCCAGAGAGATGGCTTCTGTAGTATTGTGAATGAATCAGCCCAGGGATCTTGGTGGCTGACCCTTCAGCTCTCTCCCCAGAACCACCAGCCCCAGACTCTCCTCAAGTGCCTCTAGTCCACCCTGGCCTCCCTCTTCAATAGCCCAAGGTTAAGTGGCTGCAAATGGAGTTTTGTACATTGTCCCTTTAAGAGGCTGGACAGCCATCTCTCCCTGGCAGACAGCAATACTGCTGCTTTTCACAGACAGATGTTATTCGGGCTCCTTTCCTGGTTCTTGTGCTCTAGGCTGGGAAGCCCAGCTTGGGGCTGAAATATCCCCAGCTGCTGAAATACCCCTCTGGAACTTCAGCTGTGGCCCACAGGAGCCTACCTAGCCCTCTAGCACCTCTGCACTTCCTATCAGTCTTGTTGTGATGGTGTGGTTTCTTCCATAAGTCCCTGGTTATAAGGCTTCTCTCCAACTATTCTCAGTTGGTCATTCAGGGTAGTTTTTCTATTTGTAATTCAAGTTTGGTCCTGGTAGGAAGTTAGTGTAGTTTCCACCTATCTCTGCCGCCATCTTGGATCCCTGTTGAGTCTAGGTTTTTTCATCTGTAACACTTGATACAACAAGATTCAGCAAATATATGTTGAGGTCTGTGCACCTAGGTACAGGGAAAAGAGTAGTGAACAAGATAGATGTAGACCCAATGAGGGGACAACCATTAAACATAGTCACACTCAATACTGAATAATTACCTTGTGGTAAGCACTATAAAGAAGGAGGGAAGGGTGCTACATAAAACAGGGGAACATAATCCAGACAGAATGATCAGGGAAGACATTGCTGAAGCAGGCTGATACCTGACTGTAAGTAAGAGGAACCTTCTTCATTAGTAGTGTCGATAGGGTAGGGCTGCTACTATTTGGAGCTGGTGGATGGGCGAGGGATGATGTGGTCAATGGTGGTTTGTTGGGCTTCTGAGTGAGTCTGACAGGAAGTATAGAGAGATGGGGCAAAGAGGGGCATGGGTTATAGAAAGGTAGATGAGGTTGGTGGTAGTGGGTGGGGCTAATGGATGTAGGTATGATGATAGGCATGACAATGGGGAATTGTGGTGGCATGATGAGGCTATAAAGCCTGGTGAAAGTGATACATGGGAGATGGTGGACTCACTGCTCACAGTAGGCAATGTTAGTGGGTGTGACTTGTAAGTGGTTATGAGTGGAACTATTATAAAGAATAAGGGAACATTACCTTAGACAAACAAATCAGAGAAGGCAACAACATTTAAGTTGAGACTGGAAAGATGAAGAGAGAGGTGGTATATATTTCAAACAGAAGGGATTACCACTTGCAACAGCTCTGACACAGGAGGGGCCCGAGGATCTCATAGAAACCCATTGTGTAAAGGGAAATGGTGGAAGATGAAGCCAAAGTGGTGGTCAGGAGCTATAGGGAGCCACTCCATGTGGTGTGGGAATGTAGCTCAGCTCTCACATGGAAAACCAGTGGAAAGCGAGGTCTGGCACATAGGAGCCATTCCCACAGATAGGTTTTCCTGTGGGGAATCAGGCCTGCATTGTACCTAGGCTGCTATGAGACTTGCTTTTGCTAAAACTCCCTCACCCTAAATTGAGGCAGCAAGTGCTCACTGTAACTTCCTAAAGTCTGTGCTAAACCTCCCAAGTATGGAATGTAACCAGTTCAACCACTTTTCCCCTTGGTCTACAACATCCTTCCCTTTGAAGTAATTAGCAGCATTCTTTCCTCTGTTATCTGTAAAAGGTAATCACCTGCAGCAAAATTGTGCATAGTAAATGAGGACCATCCTCCATGTAATGTACCCAGAAAAACAATAAAAGCCTGTCCAGGCAGGGGCTGCTTGCTCTCTCTCTCTCTCTCTCTCTCTCTCTCTCTCTCTCTCTCTCTCTCTTAGAGAGCAGCCATGCCATCCTTTTTTCTCCACAGGACTTCTGTAGTCCATGTGTATTTGTCTCTCATGGGCACAACACACGGATCCTGCTGGCCAGGATCCACATCAAGGAGCCTAACCATAGAGAGCCTTGCAGAGATTGATAGAGTCTAGTCTACCCTAAGAGCAATTAGAAACAATAAGATCAGCTTAATATGTTCAAAAGTTCACTCTGGCTATATTGTGGACAACAGCCTGCAGGGGGCCACTAGTTAGGGGAAGTTTGGATAAGACTGAAATAATTCAACAACTCAATACCAAGTCACACTTTCCTACTGATGGAATATAGACACCTTTATAATCAGAGCCCTCCCATGTTTTTCCTCCCCTGTAAATCCTTGCCTGGTGTCCCAGTGATCAATCTAGATTTCCTATGCAAAATTATCTGTTTCCCTATCTGAATCTGGATCTGAATCCCTAATACCATTATTATGATCCCTTGATAATTGAACCCCCACCCCCCCACCCGCTGCTTACCACAGCTAATCTGGACTCTGCCAATTGCCAACTACCCTGATGTCCATTGGTCACTTCTGCTTGTTCAATAACGTAATATTTTATTTAATTTGTCATTGTGGATACTTATACTCACACCTTACATACTCTTAGCCATCTGCAGTCTCATTTCTTTTTTGTTTTATTTTTATTTTTTAATTTTTATTGAATTTATTAGGGTGGCTTTTGTTAATAAAATTATATACCTACCCTGATCGGACTCCAACCCATGTTTGCAAGCTTATAATAACCAAATCATTAAACTCTGGAATCACATGCTTGTCCCAGCCCCAGCTTTTCCCTGACCCAGTAATCTCTCCTGAATTCCCAAGTCTTCTTTTTTTTTTCAGGTTTTTTCTCTCTAAGATGCAACTTAAGAGTGGATAGAACTTTTTTAAATTTTTTAAAGATTTTATTTATTTATTTTTAGAAAGAGAGGAAGGGAAGGAGAAAGAGAGGGAAACATCAATGCGTAGTTGCCTCTTGTGCACCCCCCAACTGGGGACTTGCTCCACAACCCAGGCATGGGCCCTGGCTGGGAATTGAACAGGCGACCCTTTGGTTCACAGGCTATGGTTCAATCCACTGAGCCACACCAGCCAGGGTTGAGTTCCCAAGTCTTATCTATTGCAACCTGGCTTGTTCCACCACCACCCAAGCCCTGATTGTACTAGCAGGCATTGCTGAAGTGCTAGAATCCCTTTCAATAGTAAGATCCAGACTACATCAGGATTTACTGTCTGAGAATTGGATGTAGGTTATTGGATATTTTGGAGCTCTTGTGATTATACAGCTTAGGTCTGGTAAAGAAGTCATAAGTGTTCCTTTACAACACTTGAACTCCCTTGTCCAGTCCCTGGGAAGTTAACACTCACATTTGAATAGATTTTCCAGAGGCCTCCCAGTGGTTTAATAAGTGACTATATTATGTATCTTAGGCTACAGATATCACTTGGGTGACATCACTGTATTAACTCTGAGGCAATAGCCCTGAGAAACCAGATGTTGCTCTTTCCTGGATTGCTGGAAGGCCGTATTTTCTGTACAGATCAGGTATGCATCTCTGAATGTGTAGGTGAAGGCCCAACTAATAAGGTCCATGCTCCTTGTATTTAAGTAATCAAATTGCAAGTGAAGATGGCAGTAGGTGAGGTAGAGGTAGAGGTGAAGCTACTAATGTGTTCAATAGTGACTCAAAGTGACTTTTTACTTAGCTTACAAGTTCCCACTTGTTCTGGACTTTTGTTAAAGTTCTCTGGGAGTGAGATCAGAGAGATGGAAGGCAGGTAACCAAATATGTTGGTTGCAGGCACAGAGGACAGGTTTTTTAATTTAAGATACTTCATCTGCAAATCTACTACTTCTTTTTATAAAGACTGAAATACTTTAGGAGCATAGCAGTGGGGAGGAGAGTTCTCTCCTAGAAAAAGTCATTTCGTGAGAATCTGGGCAGTCTCCTGATTAGGGTCTGGTGGTGGTTTTGGTGCTAGGGATTGGTGGCAAGGACTTATAGGTTATGGCAATGAAATCTTGGGAGGAAGAAACTCAAGGCTCTGAGAAATAATAGAAAAATGTCTGGGAGACGCAGACCAAAGAGCTGAAGTTAGAGGACACCAAGACTCTACAATAGACAATAGAAGTGTCAGAATGTCACAATACCAGAAAGAGATCAAAATCAACACAGGCAAACTGAAGAGCAGTTAGTCCAAAAGTCAGAGAGTTTTTAGCAGTAGGCAAGCACAAGAATTTCTTTTTCTCTTTCAACTCACCAGGAGCTCTATGGAAAAGGTTTGAACCTGGATTAGTCACAAAGATTATGTTCACATCCCAAATGTTAGGTTTTTCAGTGGTTGACCTCAGGACAAAATATAATAAATGGAATTTAGTTTTTACATTTTCTTTCTTCCCTTTTCACATTCTCTCATCCCAGGTATCTTGGATACCATCCTAGGACACTTGCTGCGTCTAGCCACAGAATTCCCACCCATCAAGTCTACCCTCTCACAATGCCTAAGGCCCAAAAATCTCTGCATCTTAGAACCCCTTCTATGCTCTCTTTCAGCCAGTCAGTTTAGGACATAATGGACAAAATGTTGCCTAACTGATTTTTCCTTTGCATTTTAGTGGAAGCTTTTAACCATTGTGTCATTTAGTGATATCTCCCAAAGCAGTAAGTCTAATATTTGGAACTTCTGGCTTTCCAATATATCTGGGAGACTTGGGGGGCTGGTTTAAAGCAACACAAATTTATTCTCTTGTGGTTCTGGAGGTCAAAAGTCTGAAATGGGTCTCAATGGGCTAAATTCATAGTTTAGACAGAACTGGTTTCCTATGAATGCTCTGAGGGGAAAATCCATTTATTTGCCTTAGTCATCTTCTAGTAGCTGCCTGTATTCCTTGGCTTTTGGTTCATTCCTCCCTCTTCAAAGTGCTTTATTCCAATCTCTGCTTCTGTCATCACATCTCCTTCTCCTTTGCCTCATCCTGAGTCCTGCTCATTAGGACCCTTGTGAGTACATTGGACCCACTCAGATAATCAGGATAATCTTCCCATATCAAGATCCTTAACTTAAAAAAAAGATCTTTAACTTAATCATATCTGCAAAGTCTGTTTTGCATATGAGATAACATTCACAGTTTCTAGGATTTAGGACACAAAAATATTTGGGGTACAGTTATTCACCCTACCACAGGGAACATTTTAAATTATACCATGGTACAGACATGTTCTGTGTACGTACATAGTTTATAGATTAGAGAATTTAAATAAATGTAAAATAACTCAGTGTTACCTTTACTCAATGATCATCATCTTCCAAACGCTGTTATGTGGACAGAAGGTAGTGACTGGGGGCAGGGAGCACATGTTACAAAAGTTCTACAGTAGTACATTTGGAATTGGCCTCTTACCTGACCAACTCTACTGCCAATTGTGATCATCCTCTGCCTTGTGCTTGCATTTGAAGCCTATTTCATGACAATTCACTGCAGTGCTTCTGTTGTTTTCCAATATAATTTGTTCTTGAACCAAAATGGTGCTTTCAGGCAGGTTGGAGATTGAAGGCCAGGTTTCTTCAACTCTGGCCTTGATCGAGGAAATAGGAAGTGGACATTCGGAAAATTTATCTGGGAAGGGAGGTAAATTAAAAGTGAAGGGAATCCAATTGTTCTTCAGAAACGTCTAAAGAAATTAGAGCAATGGTGACTCAGAATGACTTCTTACTTAGCTTACAAGTCCCCACTTGTTCTTCACTCTGTGAGGCAGGAGCTAGCCTGAGTCTCTATGTCCAGAGACTCTGCACAAGCCTCAGAAGCTTAGGACAAGGATATAGTGGTGAGCAAGACAAGACACCATCCAAGGCCGTAGCTTCCTAAAGTTTGTGTTTTGTTGATAGTAGAAAGAAACATATATAATAGCTACCAGTAATTGTACACTTACAATATGCTAAGCACTGTTTTCAGCATACTACATGTATCTTGTCATTTACTTTAACCTTCATAACAACCATGTAAGGTAGTTAATTTTACCCCATTTTACAGTTTAGGAACCCAAGGCACAGAGAGCTTAAGTGATTTATCTGACATTAAATAGTTCCCATAAAGGAGAGGTAAAATTTGAACCCAGGTATGTCTGACTCCAAATCCCATGCTGTTATCCACTATGCTATACTAATCTCCATGGATCCCTGGTTGGAGAATTCTGTATTAGAGATGTGGAAGTTTATGGTGCTATAGAGGTCATTATAGCTGCTCACTAAAACTATTGTCCTTAAGGATTTAATTTCCACATTAAGGGAAGCACTAAGGAGGATTTCATCAGAGTTTCATGGATTATCACATTTGGGTAACAGGTGAAATCCAGGCATCTATATCTTTACAAGTCAATTTACAAGTCAATATATGATGATATGCTAGTCAGGGTTAAAGATAACACAGTACATGTATTATCATGTGTGGGTAAACCCCCTTCTGAAGAAAAACTATGTATGATCAGAGTATGAATTCCAACAAACATACTACTTGAAATAATCCTCAATTTCCTCTTCATATGCATTTTTAAAAGCCCTATCCAGTCATTGCCTACATAGCTTATGAATGAAAGAAACCCTAAGTCTCATATCCTCTGATCGAAACCTTTCATAATCATCTGTTTCCAACCAGCCAGAGTGGTTCAGAGGTATGACAAACTTCAAGAGTATTGGATCTGAGATTTTAAAAGAAGAAGAAGAAATAAGGTAAGTAGGTTATAATTTGGAAGATTGGTCATAGGAGCCAGCTACACTGTGCAGTGCCTCAGCTTAATGATAGAGGCAGGACATCATCAACTCTTGCTAGTCAGGAGCTGCCCCTATGCCTCAAACCTGTATCCCCCACCTCTATTACATATTGTCTCAACTCCTGCAAGATCGAATCAATCAGTCAATAGACCTTTATTAAGGACCAACTATGTACTCAGTACTATGCTAGACACTGTGGGAGTTACAAAGATGTACAAGACACAATCCTGTTCTGCTTTGGATCAAGGTTTTACATCTATCTTGCTATTCAAACTTCTCAACAAGTACAGGAACCACAGAAAAATGAGAAACAAAAGATGAAAACTGGTTCAGTGATCAAGCTTGCTTAACTTTGGGTCATTTTCCTTTTTGTCCCAGTATTTCCCTGTCCCCTTTACCCCACACCTTCTCTGTCCCTGATCTCATTCTTTGAAATTCAGACTGCCTTTACTCTCCTCTCAAGCTATGACCCACTCTTTGCTCTTCTTGCTGCCTCATGAAGATTTACCTCAAAACTTCTCTGATACCTGATACTTCACCTATTCACATGCATCATACTACCCCCAATCCTAACATACACAACACTAATAACAGCAAAAACAAGGAAGCTTGCAGTTTGAATTATGAGGCCTTGTGAATCAAAAAATCTGGCAACCACTTGGTGGCAGCATACCCAAATTTAAATAGTAAGAACTATTTCTAAGTGGGATCAGCCTGAATTTACAAAACTAAAGTTAGAAAATGCAAGATATGCAAAGCTAAATTTAGAAAATGATAACCATGTCACAGCTATAAAGTAATTTTAGTTGTACTCAGGAAAATTGAATTGGGAATATGTTGCAGTCCTGATAAGAGACAGAGAGAGAGAGAGAGAGAGAGAGAGAGAGAGAGAGAGAGAAGAATGCATTGCCAGGGCCATAGCATAAGAGAGAGCCCTGAGTCCTAATATTTTAGCACTAATGACAGAAAGTCTGTTGTATCTCCATATTCCCTTAGAAAGAACTGAAGTTAGACTAATGGAATAATCTAGACTATTGAAAACAATAATGAGCCAAATGAAAATACATATATAGACATTTTTCTTTCTGGTATTGTATGCCATTAATTGGATATTTACAATAATATAAGCAGTAAGTGTATGGCTTTATGGAATGCATTCATAGGAAGTCAAATCCTCCTCTGGGATTTGTATCAAAGTCAAATGAGTTCTTATTGATGCTGAAGGCAGCAAGCTGAGGTAGATATCATTCTGAGGCTCTTGAATTCTACAAAAACACAGAGATTATATTCTAGTTCTTAAGTAGTCAGAACAATATAATTATTAGCAGCTCAGCACAACAAAGTGTCCCTGATATCTTTGGAAATCTGGGGCTCAGAAGAGCTTTCCAATTGGCCCCTTAGTCAAACGATCTCCAATTGATTAAGGAAGGCCTATGTTTTCATCCTAGATGCCTGAAAAACAAACAGGTACTCCTTCTCTCATTAGAGTTTTTCTATTTCTAGGGTAGTAAGTCTATAGTTTTCATCTTTAATAAGACACTCAAGCCAAGAAGTTCAGTGGTAAAAGGTATAGAGTATTTTGGCTCAGCTGACATGCATATGGCCAAAATCAATTAAAAAACAACATACATTGAGCCCTAACAAAGTACCCATCCTTGTGTCACCTGTTGTAGGATAGACAGAAAAACTATAGGCTTGATGCCTCATCTCAAGTGCTTACAACTTAGTGAGGAGATAAGGTTAATATATAAAACAATTAGATAAAAGACAAAATATGTTTTGGATTGTTTAGAGGCTAGGCATTAATGACATTAAGAGGAAAGTGAATGTGGACTAGACTGTTGTCAAGAGCTGTGAAAGGTCTGAGATTTCACTCTACTTACAAGCTAGCAAGTTAACCTGCCACATTTTCACATACAATGGTAGAAAATATGATATTCCTGTATTAGAGATGAAGAACAACTTACTGCTCATAGCAATAGTAGTAGCAAGAATATCGGCATTTTTTTATTGGTTCTGCAGTCTCAGATTCCACAGGACAATGTGAAAAGGACCAAATGACACTTGCACATGAAGTAGGTTGCATTACAGGAGAGGAATCCTGAGCTTAGGCAACTCAAGTTCATAGACTCTTTACGAGGGGGAACACCCCCCAAACTGTAATTATCTTCTGGAGAGTGGGCCCCTTATAGTGCAGGCTTTCTGAGCTAGGCGAGTGTTGTAGGAACCCATCTGAATCAGTGTACCAGCTGGCATTATTGTGAGGCTGCATTCGGCTTCAGTGAATTTTTTTGAAGACACACACATTTGCACACTCTATGTGTGATTTATGAGTGCACCTACCCACACCAAGCTGAGTGTTCAGCAGGGTTTTTTTTTTTAAGATTTTATTCATTTATTTTCAGAGAGAGGGGAAGGGAGGGAGAAAAAGAGGGAGAGAAACATCAATGTGTGGTTGCCTCTCACATGCCCCCCACGGGAAAACCTGGCCCACAACCCAAGCATGTGCCCTGACTGGGAATCAAACCAGTCACCCTTTGATTTGCAGGCTGGCACTCAATCCACTGAGCCACAGTAGCTAGGGCTGAGTATTCAGCAGTTTTTGACCAATAACAGCATGATCCCCATGCTCTACTC
>PVKU01011920.1:26703-39589 GCA_004027475.1 Anoura caudifer
AAAAAAAAAAAAAAAAAAAAAAAAAAAAAAAAAAAAAAAAAAAAAAAAAAAAAAAAAAAAAAAAAAAAAAAAAAAAAAAAAAAAAAAAAAAAAAAAAACAGAAGTACCGAAAGGCATCAAAATCAGTGAGTTCAAAAATTGTTTTGAGCAGTGAAAAAACAAGTCTCAATAGGTGTATTGCATCAAATGGAGAGTACTTTGATGGTGACTGAAGTTAGACAGTGACTAGAGGGAAGGGGGATAATGGTGGAAAGGACAAGGGACTAGTCAAAGAACATGGATGAGTGACCCATGGACATGAACAACAGTGTGTGGGATGGACTGTGGGAGTGTGGGGTGGGCTGGGCGGAGGAGGGTAAAGGGCAAAAAGTGGGACAACTGTAATAGAATAACAATAAAAATGATTTAAAAATAAATGAATAAATAAACATGTAAGAATAAATACACATTTTTTTCAAAATAAATTCCAGGTTTTAGGGGTACACCCTCATATAATGGACAATGAGCATGCCTGCTCTTTGCTCCAGAGACACTGTTTGTGTACTAAAAAGCTTTTCCTTATACAAATACCCTTAAAAAATAGTCCAGAACAATGGGCAGTCAGTGCCTCACTAGTAAGACACTTAGGTAAAGGAGCAACTTGGTAGTTAGGCTAGGAATTGTGGAGTCATGATTTTGGTACAGGGTACAGATCATAACACAGATGGCTCATGTAAATTCTTTTCCATTAAAAAGCACATGTCCTAAACATGAGGAATTTCCCAAAATGGCTAATAAAATCCTAAAAGGTGTAGTGCTGCAAAGGCCTTTGTTCAACATATTGTTTTGTAGACATGTAGACCAAGTCCCAGGGAAGTCAAGGGGTCCTAATATCATTGTGATGTACAACTAGATGTTTCTCAGGTCTGATTAGACACGTATGTTGTGTACCCACTGAACAATGTCCTACTTTTCATAATAGGATGCTAGTGGAGAATCTCATTAGAAATAAAATTACTACCTGTATCAGATTTACACTAATGTATTGACATCTATAGCACTCATTAAATGAACAGTAAATCCAATACACTGAAGTCATTTTCCACCAAATCAAGTCAGGATTCAGCCAAAAGAATTAGCATTTTGATAAACTTAATGCTTGGCATTTTCAGGGGGTCTCTGACTAGATTAGTTCAGACAAAGAGAAAAAAATTGTGTGGTCATGAAATAGTGCTGATTAAATATATCATACTGTGAGCATTCTAATGAGAGCTGGAAGTTTAAGGGCAATAATCAACTCAAATTGACTAGTTGGTGAAGCCCTGTGAGGATTCACAATTCTTTGTTTACTAATCTGTCTGCACTTCACTACTTTCTTCAGATTCACAAGTGTCATAAATAATGCCCCTTGCTCTAAGAAAATTTTAGTCCTTCTCAATTTGCAGAGCAGAAGATCTTCTGTTCATGGTAAGGGGGAAATATAACCCAGAGTACTAAGACTGAAGCAAAAGGATAGACAGACCTTCTTGTATTTGTGGAAATCTGACAAATGTAATAATCCCAAAGCAAGAAAGTTAATTGGACATAAATGTATTTCCTAGTTAGTTTTCATTAAACCTG
Organism: Anoura caudifer; assembly: GCA_004027475.1. NCBI lineage: Eukaryota > Metazoa > Chordata > Mammalia > Chiroptera > Phyllostomidae > Anoura > Anoura caudifer. The sequence continues at coordinate 28,303 of PVKU01011920.1, forward strand.
AAAGTCAAAGAAGGGAGTGTTGAGCAAATGAAAAATCTACATATGATTCCCAAGCCCTTTTTATGAATCCACCATCATCCTAATCCCAAAATCAGATAAAGACACAACAAAAAAAGATACCTACAGACCAATATTGCTGATTAACAAAGATGCTAAAGTGTTCAACAAAAGATTGGCAAACCGCATTCAGCAATACATTAAAAAGACCATACACAATGATCAAGTGGGATTCATCCCAGGGATGCAAGGATGGTACAATATTCACATATCAATAAATATAAAACATCACATAAACAAAAGGAAAGGCAAAAATCATATGATCATACCAACAGATGCAGAAAAAGCATTTGATAAGGTACAGCACCCATTTATGACAAGAACACTCAGCAAGTGGGAAGAGAGGGAGTATTCCTCAACATAATAAAGGCCATATATGAGAAACCTACAGGTCATCAAGGAACATGTATAAAGGACACATGGACAAAGCCAAAGGGGGATTGGGTCAAGGGTGGGAAGTGAAAATGGGTGGGGTGGGAGGAGTGTTGGGGGGGAAGGAGGCAACTGTACTTGAAATACAATTTTTTTAAAAATTAAAAAATGAAATAAAAAATCTTCATGTGAGTCTGATTTTGTATGCAATCTTTCCACATTGTGAGAAAATAATAGCTCTTTTCAAAACTGGGAGTATACTGTCATATAAAAACCAAATATGGAATGAAATCAAGTGTGTCCCTCAGCCCCAACCATCATTCTCCACTTCTAGGCTTATAATGCCATGTCATTAACTAAAAAGTCATTGCCAACTGCTACTAGCTCAAAAAGAATTAGCTTGTTTTGGCTACCAAAATTACTTTAACAGACAACTAATGTTGAGGTGAAGGGAGATGATAATCTCATTGAATCTGGCAGTTCATACCTGATGTATCTGTGTTCAGTTGTGGGCATTATATGTAAAAATAAACTTTGAAAGTTATAGTGTGTCCAGAAAGGAGCAATCAATATGATTAGGAGACTTGGATTCTTAGCCTCTGAGGACTGGATGATGAAGCTAAAGATATTTAGGCAGGAAAAGACTTAGTGGGAAACCATTAGTAGTGCCTTCAAACCTTGGCAGGGTTATTATTTTTAATAAATTACACAGTTTGGGTAGCTCCAGAGGACAAAAATAAGACTATTGGTATGATTGCAAAAGCAAATAGAATTCAACTCAGTAAGAGAAATAACTTTCAAATACTTGCAGCTATCTAGAAATGGAACGAGAAATGGGAGGGAGGTGGGGAGGGCTGGGGCGGTGGACTGGAATGGGAGCAAAAGACAGAAAACTGTATAAGAACAACAATTAAAATAAATTTAAAAAATGGAATGGGAACCAAGTAGAGCAGGATGATTCTTCCAAGTAGAAGATTCCATTTGCAGAGTTACCCTCCCCCATAGGGCTTAGTACACTCACAAGTTCTGGGAGTCAGGATCTTAAAGTGGCATGCTTTCACTACACACCAGGGCCCCCAACCCTCTGGTTATGAAACCTCTAGATCTTTTCACTCATTAGATTAAGAGCAATCCATCTCTGGGCAGAAGAGTCAGGATCCTTCAACTAAAACCTTTAGTTTTGCCCTTAGAAACTTTGTAACACAGGACCATAGGATGTTAGAAGAAAGAGACCACTAAAATCATCTAAGCTTCCAATTAAATCCATATTGCAGACCCTATGAACCAAGGATACTTAATAAGGTCACACAAGAAACATTAGTGGAAAACTTGAGATGTTATGTTGACTGATATTATTCTTGCCTTCAATTCTATACACTCTTAAGTCCCTTTAAAAATAAAACTTCAACTTCCCTTGCTCCTGAAAGTGCCAGTCATTTTACTATTTGCTTCTTCCAGCATCTACTATCAGTTCACTGGAGAGCCAAGGTGAGTTGTGAACCAAATCACAGCATCTACTATGTTCTGCAAGCAAGAGTTCTTGACACATGTAGTATGACAAATGCTCCATGTAGTGCCTGCTAGGCTATAGACTCTTCTAAATATCTTCCATGGCCTTCAACCACCTCTCTTGCCCATGTAGTATATTGCACACTTCTGCTCTGCAACAAAGAGCCCCACTGCATATGTAGTAACTCTAAACTCAGTGTCTCCACCACAAAGAACCAAGAAACTAAATCTCTCTGTCTTACAATATTTTCTACCTACTAAAGTATGCTGAAGCATGCCTTATTGGCCCAGGACCTATTGCACAGTGAAGAGAATAAATTAGGACATGTGTATGGCCTCTCCTACTTCTCTTACTTTTTCTTACAGTGAAGACCTAGAAAGAAAGAACTTCCCCCCTTACACTTTCTGTCTGTTCAAGCTTGGCTGTTAATATGCTAAAAGAGGAGATCTAGGAACTTTTGAAAAATCCTCTCTCAACAGTGTCTAGCTTTCAAGTTGTATTTCCGGTATATAATTCTGTTTTAAGTGTCAAAAGCTGAAGGTTAAGGTTTTCTTTAGTCTCAAGCTTATTTCCTTCGCAATGGATGGATATCTTAAGCTAAAAAAAAAATCATTCATGTACCACAAAATTCAAATAAGAAAATCCATTTATATTTTTTCAAACTAGTTCCTCCATTACACTATTCAAGCATTAATCATGAAATATGTGCTATAGAGAGATTATAAATACAGATACACACACGCGCGACTATAATAGTACAAATCAGGATTCTTTCAGAAGCATATGAGAGAAAACCAATTAGAACTCTTTAAGCAAGAAAAAAAAAAGACTTACAAATGGGGAAGTTTAAAGGGAAACCTGCTTCAGGCACAGGTGAATTGAAGAGCTTCCACTGTGTATTGGGTCCATCCTGCAGAAAGACTTCTTCCATATGTAAGGGAAGATGACTGTCCACAGCTCCAAGTTAAAATGCTCCCAGTTTACCATCAGTTTTCTTTATTTCCAAGCCTCTGGTTCTATTTTGCTCATGTGTTTGTTTTGCTGATTAGGTTCTGAGGAGAAGGGGCAGGGGATAACAGAGGAAAGAAGGTAGAGGGGCAAGAAAAGGAACACAGAGAACTCATGGCCAAGGACAATGGGGGTGTTGACTGTTGGAGTGGGTGGGGGATAGAGTAGGGGTTAGCAATGGGGAAAGGCAGGACAACTATAATTGAACAACAATAAAAATAATTTTAAATGCTCCCAGTTTAGAAATCCAAACATAAAAAATGTTTAAATACACCCCAGCACCCAAAAGCCAATCCAGAGAAGGTATATAGTTGGCCCTGATTACAGCTATTGCCCATTTCTAGCCCATGGTTGACAACAGACAGGACACTACTAGGGGGCCATCCTATATTATACCATTACCATTATAGCCAGTGTTAGGGGCAGGCATCATGATTAACAACCCCACCAGGATCACAGAGTGGTGGAAGGGAGAGACTCACAAAGGACATAGAGGGTTGGACATAACAAAAAATCAGATGTAGAATTCAAAAGCATCACCTAAATCCTTAAAATTCTTCAATTTATTCTTATTTAATTCTGTACTTGAACAATGAGAGAGAAAGAGAGAGAGAGAGAGAGAGAGAGAGATTTGCTACAAGAAGGATTAACTTTCCTTGCAATAATTTTCTTATTATTTGAAAAAATATGTTTTTAATTCTTTAAAAAAAAACAAATGAACTAAGTACCTTTCCCAGAGTCAAGTAGCAGTGTAATAGGGCTCAAGTTCAAAGCTAATCCTAATTCCCAATGCCCTTGCTCTTTCTGCTACATCTATTTTTAATGCCACCCCCTCCTTGTGTAGTATACAGTGCCTTCTGCTTTCATCCTTTAACCCCAATCTAAACCTGGTCTGAGAAAAAGAGTTGACAAATTCATTCACACTCAGCTGTCTGACAAATGAGTGACTGAGATTCTGATGTTTCTTCCAGGGAAAATAGTAATGTACCATACATGTATAACAGCTTTATAAAGCAGAATGGCTTCATAATTAAGGAGATTAATTTAAGACTCACACCTGAATTTTAGTCTTGCCTCCAGCACTTGTTAGGTGTATGACACTGGTAAAATTATCACTTTGAGTATCAGGCTAACCCCTGTTAACTGAGAATAATAATACACACCAAACATTAAGGATTAACTAAGTTCTGTTAAAATTCCCAGCCCAGCAAGTCAAGGAACATGTATAAAGGACCCATGGGCATAGAAAATGAGGTGGGGATTGACTACAGGGGGTGGGGCAGGGGGACCAACGGGGGGAAAAGTGGGACAACTGTAACTGAACAATAAAAAAATTTTCCAGCCCAGAAGCTGTCGCATGGCTCATGTTAAATAAATATTTATTTCCCCTATTGCAAACAAATAATTCAAATTCTGTTTTAAACCCATAGGTCAGGGGTGTCAAACTTATTTTCACTGGGGGCCACATCAGTCTCATGGTTGCCTTCAAAGGGTCAAATGTAACTTTAGGACTGTATAAATGTAACTACTCCTTAACTAGGGGCAAGGAGCTTGGCGCTGCCACCAGGAAGAAACAAGGTGCCAGCCCAGATAAAACAAAGTGGAGGGCTGGATTCAGCCCATGGGCCTTGTGTTTGCCACTTGTGCCATAGGTGAAGAGAATTTGGGGAAGGCCAGAGGTTCTTCCTGTTCCTCTGAAATCATGTCATAGAAATGCTTTATGTGTATATAGTCTTAGCATCTTCTTTTTTCACATATATTAGCTATTTTGATAATTTCAACAACCCATAAGTAACGCAGGGCAAAACTTGTTAAACTCTATTTTACTGATTAGGAAATGCACATCTGGGAAAGTTAAGTCACTTTGTCAGAACTGAGGTATGTTTGCCTTCTAATCCAGAACTATCTTCTGATGGATAAGATCATATCTCTTGGTAGGCACTGGAAGTAAGAGACAAGTTTATTCTGTTTTGCCACATGGAATTTTTCTCTTCTTCCTCCCTTTCCCCCACTAGGTTCAGTCTTGGCTGTTTGTCATGGGTTTGTCAGGGATACCATGAAAAACTTCCATTACATAGAAAATTCACCTCAGTGAAACAAACAAAAGGGCATCTTCTTTCATCGTTGGTAACATAACTTTCTGTTGTTGTTTTAAGTGATTAATTTCCCAAAGTTAGAGTTATTTGGTCTTAAATGTCAGCCCACGTGAAACTCATTCCCCCCATAACCTTTACTTCCAGTGTTTCTCAGCAGAGATACGTTACCCCCTTGTGAGTCTTTGCTTCATTGATCATCTCTCCGAACAGAAAGTCTATCTGAGGGCCAGGCCTGTGTCTGATTTATCACTGTATCCCCAGCACCCAGCACAGAGATTAGCCCACAGAGAGAGGAGCTAAGCCAACATTTGTTAAATGAAGTGATCATTATACAAGGTAAAAACTCTTTTGTTGATTCAGTGACAATTAGAGGATGGCCCCTGCTCTCTGGAAGCTCAACATGTACTTGGGAACATTTTATCTCCCCCATTATAAGATCCTGGAGAACAGACGCTGAGTTTTAGTCATCTCTGTACCTCCATCACCTAGCATAACTCTTGGCAAACCCAGTGCTTCTTAAATTTGCCCATCTAACTACCCCAAATGGTATGGTAGAATACATACATATTCCTGAAGGAATATGGGCACCTAGTATGAAGAAGCCCTCACAGAATTTCTTTGAAGCCTGGTTTTCATATAAATATTATATTATATTCAACAATGCAACAACTTATACTTCTTAGAGATATTTTAAATTACTTAATACTGAGTAAAAATATGCTCCAGAAAGACACCAATGCAGTACTAACTCAAATACCCATCCAAGTAGGTAAGGTGCTTTAGATTCAACTTATCAGGCGCAGTGGAGGGCTAGATGGCAGTTTTCATAAAGGACCTGGTCATTTCTGAGGTTAATTGACACAATTATAAATGAGGATGAATTGTGCTTTCACTTTCTCTAAAATGATTTCCCAGAATACTCCCAAATGGCAAACTTTAATTGATAAGCTAGGCTGCACCCCAGAAGCAGGGGAATATACCCTTTCTTGGGAAAGTAGGCTTAAGGAATAAGGGTGATATAGGAAGGGCTGGCCTGCCTGGGGGCATTTTGCTTTGCACCAGACTTGGAGGACAGTGATTCTATCACTGGCTCCATACAAAATGGTCTGCTTTGACAACAGTGGGCCTGAGTATGTCACAGGACTGTATTTGGACCAAGGGTGAGGAGACTTGGCAGAATGAGAAATAAGTAAAAACAACATAAAAAGAAAGTGGCAGGGATGGCATTACTTAAATGAATGTACTACAGAAAAAAATGCCAGTTAAGATGAATTAGAGAAAAATAGAAGAGTTTTTAGGAAGTCAGTGCCTATGATTCCAAGGCCAGTTTGTTCCTATTGTTATTATTGTTGTATTTTTTGGCCTTAGACTGAGTCCTGATCCTAGATCTTCCTAAGCTCCCAACCCAGGCTATAGGCAGAGCCATAACCTCAAAAGTCATGTCACAAAGCCAGTGTTTGGCCATAAATAAAACAGTTAAAATACTGTGAAAGATGCAGAATAGACCAGCATTTAACAACTTTAATGTGCATATGAGTCACCTGGGAATCTTCTAAAAAATGCAGATTCTGGGGTTCCAGCCAAGATTGAGGAGTAGGCAAAAATGGTTCACCTCCTCACACAACCAAAGAAAAGATAACAACCAACTTAAAAACAAAGAACAATCAGAACTGCCAGAAAATCATTTTCATGGAAGTCCAACATACAAGGAGTTAAAGACACATTCACCCAGGCGGGAAGGGCAGAGATGGGTAACCAGGGCAGAGAAAGTGCGCTGCAAGGCAGTACCTGGTGGACAGCATGGGCAATCTCACTTTCTCTCACAGACAAGCTGGAAGGAACAACAGGGGAGCAAGACACACACACACACACACACACACACACACACACACACACACAAAAACAGGGTTTCATCACAGGAAAATAAACCCAGGGGTTGCGATGGCAGAGGAAACTCCCATCTCACATGAGATTTCATAGGAATGTGGGGCTAGAGTGGAGCAAGCAAGCAGCATTGTTCCCTCTCTGACCCCTCCCCCACTGACAGCACTACAAAGCAGCAGAGAGGGTTGCCCCGACCTGGTGAATATCTAAGGCTCCACAACTTACAACACAACAGGTGCACTGAGACAAAGAAATATGGCCCAAATGAAAGGACAGATCAAAACTCCAGAAAGAGATAAGCGACAAGGAGGTAGAAAAACTATCATATGTAGAGTTCAAAACATTGGTAATCAGGATGCTCACAGAACTGGTTGAGCTCAGACACAAAATGAAGAAATGAAGGCTACCCAAAGTGAGAGAAAACAAAATATACAGGGAACCCGGCAGTGAGGGGAAGGAAACCGGGACTCAAATCAATAATTTGCAACAAAAGGAAGAAAGAAGCATCCAACCAGAACAGAATGAAGAAACAAGAATTTAAAAAAAAATGAGGAGAGGCTTAGGAACCTATAGGGCAACTTTAAGCACTCCAACATCCAAATCATAGGGGCGCAGAAGGAGAAGAGGAAGAGCAAGAAATTGAAAACTTATTTGAACAAATAATGAAGGGAAACTTCACCAATCTGGCTAAGGAAATAGAATTCCAGGAAGTCTAGGAAGTTCAGAGAGTCCCAGAGAAATTGGACCCAAGAAAGCACACAGCAAGGCACATCATAATTGCATTACCCAAGGTTAAAGAGAAGGAGAAAATCTTAAAAGCAGAAAGAGTAAAGGGGACAGTTACCTACAAAGAAGTGCCCATAAGACTATAAGCTGATTTCTCAAAAGAAAACTTTCAGGCAAGAAGGGGCTTTGGATGGAGCCAGTGACAGAATCACTGTTCTCCAAGTCTGGTGCAAAGCCAAATGCCCCCAGGCAGGCCAGTCCTTCCTATATCACCCCTATTCCAAGTCATGAAAGGCAAGGACCTACATCCAAGATTGCTCTGTCCAGCAAAACTATCATTTAGAATGGAAGGGCAGATAAAGTGCTTTCCAGATAAGGTCTGGTTAAAGGAGTTCATCATCACCAAGCCCTTTTTATATGAAATGTTAAAGGTACTTATCTAAGAAAAAGAAGATAAAAAACATGAACAGTCAAATGGCAACAAACTCACAACTATCAACAACTGAATCTTACAAGGAAAAAGAAAACTAAGCAAATATCTAGAACAGGAACAGTATCAGAAATGGAGATCACAGGGAGTGTTATCAGTGGAGAAGGTGAGAGGGGGAGAATGGGGGAAAAGGTACAGGGACTAAGAAGCATAAATGGTAGGTACAAAATAGACAGGGGTAGGTTAAGAATAGTATAGAAAACAGAGAAGCCAAAAAACTTATATGTATGACCCATGGACATGAACTAGGAGGGGAAATGCTGGAGGGTGGGGTGGTGCAGGGCTGAGGGGGAATAAAGGGGAGAAAAAATAGGACAACTATAATAGCATAATCAATAAAATACACTTTAAAATAACTCAGGTTTTTTAAAAAAATGTTTCTAAGACTGAAAATAAAATGCAACAAATTAGTCATTACTATTTCATCTTTAAAGAGTCTGTCACACTCACCACTCACTGATCAGGAACCCTTATCTGTTAGCCTTCCATGTCTTATCAAAAGCCCTAATGGTCCAAAAGCAAAGTCACACGGAATTTTTTTAAAGATTTTATTTATTTATTTTTAGAGAGAGAGGAAGGGAGGGAGAGAAACAGCTATGTGTGGTTGCCTGCCACATGCCCCCTATTGGGGACCATGGCCTGCAAACCAGGCATGTGCCCTGACTGGGAATCAAACCAGCAACCCTTTGGTTCTCAGGCCAGTGCTCAATCCACTGAGCCACACTAGCCAGGGCACACATGGAATTTTTTTAACATTTTATACTTTTATTGTATTTTTTCCATTACTAATTAATCCCCTTCTATACCACTCCCACCAGCAATCACCACTGTTATCCACGTGCATGAGTCCTTTTTCGTGTTTGCTCAAACCCTCTACTTGCTTGTCTCCCCACCCCATAGCTGTCAGCCTGTTCTCTGTCTATGAGTCTGTCTCTATTTCCCATGTTAGTTTAGTTTGTTCATTTGATTCCACACATGAGTGAAATCACATGGTATTTGTCTTTCTCTGACTGGCTTATTTCACTTAGCAAAATGTTCTCCAGGTCCACCCATACTGTTGCAAAGTGTAAAAATTTCCTTCTTTTTTATGGATGAGTAGTATTGCATAACATAAATGTTCCATAGTTGTTTTATCCACTCACCTAATGAAGGACACCTAGGTTGTTTCATACCTTGTGACTATAAATAATGCTGGAATGAACTAGGGGTGCTTATGTTCTTTTGAATTAGTGTTTTGGGTGCCTTTTGATATATTCCTGAAAGTGGGATCCCTGGGTCAAAAGGCAGATTTTTAAATTTTGGGTTATCTCCATACTACTTTCCACAGTAGCTAAACCAATCTGCATTCTCATCAACAGTGAAGAAGAGCACCCCTTTCTCCACATCCTCACCAGCACTTATTATTTGTTGATTTATTGACAATAGCTATTCTGGTAGGCATGAGATGATATCTCATTGTGGTTTTAATTTTCATTTCTCTGATGATTAGTGGCATTGAGAGTATTTCATATGTCTATTGGCCATCTGTATATTCTCTTTGGAGAAATGTATATTCAGGTACTTTGCCCTTTTTTAAATGGGTTGTTTATTGCAGGAGGGGTGTTGAGTTTTGTAAGTTCTTTATAAATTGTGGATGTTAACCCCTTATCAGATGTATTAATGTATATGTTCTCCCATTCTGTGGGTTGTCTTATTATTTTGTTGATGTTTTCCTTTGTTGTGCAAAAACATTTTACTTTGATGTAATCCCATTTATTTTTTTGTTTGTTTCTTTTGCAGGAGGACATGTATCCAATGAAATATTGCTATGAGCAATGTCCAAGATGATCCTGCCTATGTTTTCTTTTAGGACTTTCATGCTTTCAGGTCTAACATTTAAGTCTTTAATCTATTTTGTGTTTATTCTTGTGTGTGGTATAAAAAGTTGATCTAGTTTCATTTTTCTGCATGTATCTGTCCAATTTTCCAAACAGCATTTATTGTATAAACTATCTTTAGCCCATTGTATGTGCTTGCTTCCTCTGTTGAATATTAATTGACTATAAAAGTATGGGTTTATTTCTGGATTCCCATTTCTTTTTTTATTTAAATTATATTTTATTGACTATGCTATTACAGTTGTCCCATTTTCCCCCCTTCATTCCCCTCCACCCTGCACACCCCTCCCACCCACATTCCCCCCTTTAATTCATGCCCATGTGTCATAAGTTCTTTAGCTTCTACATTTCCCACACTATTCTTGCCCTCCCCCTGTCTATTTTCTACCCACCGTCTGTGCTACTTGTTCTATGTACCTTGTCCCCCTCTCTCCTCCTCCCATTCCCCTGTTGCTAACCCTCCATGTCATCTCCATTTCTGTGTTTCTGCTCCTGTTGTAGTGGTTTGCTTAGTTGGCTTTTGTTTTAGGTGTGGTTGTTAATACCTGTGAGTTTGCTGTCTTTTTACTGTTCATATTTTTTATCTTCTTTTTCTTAGATAAGTCCCTTTAACATTTCATATGATAAGGGCTTGGTGATGATGAACTCCTTTAACTTGACCTTATCTGAGAAGCACTTTATCTGCCCTTCCATTCTAAATGACAGCTTTGCATGATAGAGCAATCTTGGATGTAGGTCTTTTATTTTCATGACTTGGAATACCTCTTTCCAGCCCCTTCTTGCCTGTAAGGTCTCTTTTGAGAAATCAGCTGACAGTCTGATGGGAACTCCTTTGTAGGTGACTCTGCCCTTATCCCTTGCTGCTTCTAGAATTCTCTCCTTCATTTTAATCTTGGCTAATGTAATTATGATGTGCCTTGGTGTGTTCCTCCTTGGGTCCAACTTCTTTGGGACTCTCTGAGCTTCCTGGACTTCCTGGAAGACTATTTCCTTTGCCAGATTAGGGAAGTTCTCCTTTATTATTTGTTCAAATAAGCTTTCCACTGGTTGCTCTTCTTCTTCCCCTTCTGTTTCCCCTATAATTTGGATGTTGGACATTTAAAGATGTCTTAGAGGTTCCTAAGCCGCTCCCAATTTTTTTGAATTCTTGTTTCTTCCTTTTTGTTTGGTTGTTTCTTTCTTCCTTCTGGTCCACTCCATTGATTTGAGTTCCAGTTTTCCTCCCATCTCTGTTGGTTCCCCATGCTTTTTTTTTTTTTTTTCATTT
>PVKU01011921.1:0-39462 GCA_004027475.1 Anoura caudifer
TTTTTTTTTTTTTTTTTTTTTTTTTTTTTTTGTCTTGATGCACCTGTTACATAGTGAGGGGTGGAGCCTTAGGTGTTCACCTGGGCAGAAAACCCACATTGCTGCATTGTGACACTATCTGTGGAGGCGATGTCCGAGAGGGAACAATGGTGCTTGCTCCGCTCTCTGCTGGATTTCAGTCACTTCTGCTGCTTCCCCCAAGCAAACTGGGCCCTTCTGGTGCAGTTCCCAGGTGGGTGGGCTTGTGTACCTTCTAGGACCCTGTGGGTCTCTCCAACGAACTCTCCTGTGAGGCTGTGAGTCTCTCCAAGCACCTCAACCCCCACAGGTTTTTCAATTAGTGTTTTGAGGCCTTATTTGCCCATGCTGGAGCCCTGGGTTGTGTGGTTTGTCTTGTTCCCCAGTTTGGCCTGGGTTATTTGTGCGCAAACGTGGGACTGCTGGGTCCAACAGCTTTGTGCACTTCCTCACCGAGTTTGCCTGCTGCCACCCTGCACCAGGGGTCCGCCAGCCACTACTTTCTTTGCCACCACCCCTCTCCGCCCAGCCACCCAACTCCACCCCTCCTACTGGTCTGGATGAATGTGTCTATTTTAACTCCTTGGTTGTGGGACTTCCATATAGTTCAATTTTCTGTCAGTATTTTTGTTTTGTTTGTTTGCTTGTTTCTAAATTGTTGTGGTCCTTATTTTGGTTGTGTGAGGAGGCACAGTGTGTCTACCTATGCTTTCATCTTGGCCAGAAGTCCTAAAGCATATTTTATTGATTATGCTATTATAGTTGCCCCATTTCTTTCTCCTCATTATGCCCCTTTGCCCAGTATCTGCACTCCCTCCAGCATCCCCCTACCTTTAGTTTCTGTACATGGGTCATACACATAATTTGTTTGGCTACTCCTTTTTGTATACTCTTCTTAACCTCCTCCTATCTATTTTGTATCTACCATTATGCTTTTTATCCCCTTTACATTTCCCCCATTCTCCTCTGCTTTCCCTCTCCACTGATAACCCTCCATGTGATGTCCATTTCTGTGATTCTGTTCCTGTTAAAACTGCTTAGTTTGTTTTAGTTTTTTTGTCTTTTTTTTAGGTTTGTTTGTTGATAGTCGTGAGTTTGTAGTTTTGATCTCCTTTTTCTTAGATAAGCCCCTTTAACATTCCATATAATAAAGGCTTGGTGATGAACTCCTTTAACTTGATCTTATCTGGGAAGCACTTGATCTGTCCTTTCTTTCTAAAAGACAGTTTTGTTAGATGGAGTAATCTTGGATGTAGGTCCTTGCTTTTCATGACTTTGAATACTTCTTTCTAGCCCCTTCATTCCTGTAAAGTTTTCTTTTGATAAATCAGCTGATAGCCTTGTGGGAACTCCTTTGTAGGTAACTCATTCCTTTTTTCTTGCTGCTTTTAAGATTCTCTCCTTATCTTTAACCTCAGGTAATTTAATCATGATGTGCTATGGTGTGTTCCTCTTTGGGTCTCACTTGTTTGGGATGCTCTGATCATCCTGAATATGTATTCTATTTCCTTCACCAGATTAGGGAAGTTCTCATTCATTAATTTTTCAAATAAGTTTTCAATTTCTTTTTCTCCCTCTTCTCCTCCTGGCACCCTTATGATTTGAATGTTGGAACATTTAAAGTTGTCCCAGATTTCCTAAGCCTCTCCTCATTTTTTGAATTCTGCTTTTGTCATTCTGTTCTGGTTGAATATTTATTTATTCCTTCTGGTCCAAATTGTTGATTTGAGTCTTCGTTTCCTTCATTTCATTGTTGGTTCCCTGTTTATTTTTCTTTATTTCACTTTGTATAGCCTTCACTTCTTCCTTTATTTTGTGATCATACTCACTCATTTCTTCGAGTATCCTGATTACCACTGTTTTGAACTCTGCATATAATACATTGGCTATCTTCTTGTCACACAGTTCTTTTTCTGGAGTTTTGATCTGTTCTTTCATTTGGGCAATTTTTCTTTGCCTGGGCACACCTGTTATGTTTTGACAGTCTTAGGTGTTTGCCAGGGTATGAGAACCAGATTTGTTGCATTGTGATGCTGCATGTAGGGAAAGGGACAGATAGGGAAAAATGCCACTTGCTCAGCTCTTGCCCCACTTTCAGTCACTTCCCTTGCTACCCAGAAGCAAATTGCACCTGTTGAGGTGCTGCTCTGGTGTTGACTGCCAGGCAGGTGGGCTTGTGTATGTTCTAGGACCCTGTGTGCCCCTCCAAGGTACTCTCTTGTGACAGTTACTCCTGCCACCACAACCCCCCCAGATTTTTACTGCCAGAAGTTTTGTGTCTTTATTTCCCCAGGCTGGAACCCCAGATTGCACAGTCTGTCTCATTCCCCAGTTGTTTCTCCCATTTTATGTGCCCACAAATGTGGGACCACCCAGTCGGCCAGTAGCCACCTTGCCGCTTGTCCTCTCTGAACCAGCTGCCTGTCCCCTCCCCTCTTACCAGTCTGGATGAATGTTTCTAACTCCTTGATTGTTGGACTTCCATACAGTTTGATTTTTCTGGCAGTTCTAAATATTATTTTTATTATTTTTTTTAAGTTGGTTGTTATCCTTCTTTTGGTTGTGCAAGGAAACAAAGCATATCTACTTATGCCTCCATCTTGACCAGAAGCTCTAAATATTCATTTCTTGGACAAATTATTATCATTTCTTTTAGGAAAGTGAAGAACTTTCTTCCACCCCCTGCAAAACAAAAGCTTGTTCTTTTCAGATTTATATATATTAACATTCCTCAAATTTTGATTTCCACAATACTTTTATACTTTTAAAAGTTATTGAAGACTACAAATTGTTTTGTTCATGCGCATTATATTTATTATATTTACCAAATTAGAAATAAAAATTGAGAAATTTAATTAATTATTCACATAATTTAAAATTCAAGAATAATAAACATAACCTAAATAACATATTATGATAAATATTTTCCAAAAAGCAAAATATTGAGAAAATTAAATTATTTTATATTTTCTCAAACCTCTACTATCTGGGGGGAAAGCTGTTTTCTTATATATGCTTCTTCAATCATACTGTTGAGATACAATGTTTTGGTAGTTTTATATAAAGAGAATCTATTGTAAAATAGAAATGTAGTTGACAAAAGCTTGGTCTTTTCATGAAAAATGGATATTCTTTGATACCATACCAAAATTCAACAAACTTTACTTTCTTAAAATATAGTTGCAATGTATAATCTTAAATCATGTGAGCTTTTTGAATTCCTTTACATTCAAATCAAGTGGTATGTATAACCCAAAGAATGGATATTTTACCCATGCATGAAAGCATGTTATGCGGTGCTCATTTGAAAACTATTTACTCACTTTTCAGATATTTTGAGTTTTGATACATCCTACTATAAAATATAAAATTTAATATTAATTGGTATTAAAACTCATCAAAGATATATTTAACTTTGGAGTAGTTATCAAGCTCTGATTTCAGACAAAGCCTTTCAAAATTATAATTTTACTTGAAAGCTTATATTTTATCATTAGTTAAAGTAATGAGTTGTTTTTCTTCAAATGGAAGAATCAAATCTTTTATTTAAAAAAATCTACAAAGTACCCAAACCTGAAACAAAAAAATATTTCTTTCTGTTGTCATTTCAAAAAAAAATTATCTCATAAAAATAGCAACTACTTTGCCCTGGCCAGGTAGCTCAGCAGGTTGGAGGGTCTTAACATACACCAGAAATTTGTGGGCTCAATTCCTGATGACTGTACATACCTGGGTTGCAAGTTCAGTCCCTGGTTGGGGTGTATGTGGGAGATAACATCATGGTTTCTCTCTCACACTGATGATATGTATCTCTCTCTCTCTCTTCCCCTCCCTCCCTCCTTCTCTTTCTAAGATTGGTGAAAGCATAGCCTTGGATAAGGACAGAAAAAAGGAAAAATAATGACTAGTTTATCTTTCAAACAAAAAATAAACCTCACATACTTTCTTTAGACATGCACCAAACTTTACAACAAAAGTACTTCATAAGTATCTCCCATTTAGTCACACCAAATATTAAATGTTTTATCCACAATTATGTGATTTAATAAAATTGATTATATTTATAGCTTTATCCAGGAGATTACTCAATAAAATTTTGTGTGTGTGGTTGGTCATGGTGGTGGTGGTAGTGACATGCATGACTTCAGTGTGTGGAGTTGAAGAATTCGATGAATACCAGCACAAATTAATCCCATCATTTTAATATGTAATCAGTATTGAGAGTCACACACAGTTTTGATACTGATTACTGGAAATACCAACACAGGTAACCAAAGCAGTTAGAATCTTAGTTTTAGTGTGAGTCTAGTTTTGATCTTTTGGACCCATTGAAATGGTGCATTGCTCCCACAGAAGTTAACAGACTGCCCTTAGAAAATTACTGTAAAACATGCTATAAATATACTACTACATATCTTTTCATTTATACAGTATTATTACTTAATAGATAGCTTTATTCCTATTAGCCAACTTAGAATATTAAATTTAATTGGTGTAAGTTGCTAATTAAATACTGTGCTTGATAGCATTTGCTAGGGAATAGAAAAACATTTTTCAGAATAAATTGAAAGATATATTTCACTAAAATTCAATCAAAATTTTATTTTTTGATTCAGATCAGCAAAATGTTCTGTTACATTTCTAGCACAAAAAGTTGTTTCATGGTTAAACTTTTAATTTACCTGAGACTCAGCAAACCAAACAACAAATTCCAAGTTTCAATTTCACTTCTATTATGTATGTTCAATTGTGTGTCTCAAAAAACAACAGATATTTTATTTATTTGCTTCTTTCTTCTAATAAAACAAAATAATAAATAGACTTTATAAAATGGAATGTCAGTACAAATGAAACATACTGTGGACATAACCAAAATTAGTTTATATAACTTCAGTACTACTTTACTACAAAACAAAAACCTTAACATATGTCACAAATATTGATATGCTTAACATAGAAATATTTAAAGTCTTCCCTATTTTGTCCCTGGAGCTGAGAATTCTAGCATGCACAGTACATTCTTTAGTGTAATAGAAAATGATAGTTTACAATAAGAATTTGATAATCAATTACAGAATGCAAATCCATAGTTGTATTATGTAATCAATCATCAAAGAAAATATACTTGAAACATGTGCATTAAAGTTCAGATTCTAATTGATGTATTTTATTGATCTTAAACTTTATGCACATATAAAAGCTTTCATGGATTTGCTAAGAAGATGATTCTTGAAAATGATTTAGAGAAATATTTGCAAGTGAAATTCTTTTATTTAGTTTTATCTGCAATAGTACTAATTAAGGTAGTATATTCTGTTAAATATTCATAAGTGGTACATCTCTGAGAAATAGGCAAATGACAGGCTGATTTTATACAACTATGCAATTAAAATAATTTGCTCTGTCTATTTTCAGAGGATATGAAACCCATAACCTTACTTTTTATAATTTCAATTAGACCTCAAATTAATTGAAGAGAAATGTCTTTGTTCTCTTATATGGAAATAAATTAAAAATAATAAAAAACTATTTTATGTAGTTATAAAATAAAACAGTAGTCAGTTCAATATACATGTAATTTTAAGTACTAGTATAATAATCCACCGTATTCTTATTTTAGGCATCATGGGATGGTTGGTTGGAGCCCAAGCAGTCTCTCCCAGAAAGTGGTATGGCAGCAGGGTGAGGTTCACACACTGGGTGTGTGGAAAGCTCAAAATATCAATGGACAGAGCCCAAGTATGCCAAAAGCTAGCTGAAAAATTAGAAAGGAAAGAGCCCTTCTCTCTCCTTCCAGGACCAGATTGGGATTGGACCAGGGAAGGCAGGCACATGAGCCAAAGAAGTCAAATTGGTTGAGGGTGTGGGGGAAGTGCAGATCCTGGACCAAAGAGACCTGTCCGTCTAGCCTGGGGAAAGAAGGAATTGGTTAGAAGGTGAACTCATATGAAGCAGGGCAATAGCTTTGAGGAAGTACCTGCCCTACTCCCAAGCTAATACAATATAATCCCAGGAAAGCAAAGAAATGGGCTCTGGCTCTGGCTCTCTGGCTTGGGACCTGCACTCCCATGGTGGACTCACCTGTTCCCTCCATGGGCCATGTGGACTTAGCAATCATGTAACCCATGGCTTCCAGGAAGCAGTCAATCTCCCTCATCTTTCTCCTTCTCCCCTTCCCCTCCCCCTCACCTCTCCCTCCCTCCCTCTCCCTCTGCCTCCCTCTCTCTCCCTCCCTCCCTCTCCCCCACTCTTTCTCACCGGATGATTTGCTCGACCATATGTTTGTGCTCTCTCTAGTATGAGATCTTGTGGTCCCAGCAGCCGCAAGGTTCTTGGACATGCGGGCTCCACATGCAGGCTCCAGGAGGGAGCCTGAAAAGATAGAGGTGGGGAGGAAGCTACATAGGCCACCTGCATGAATGCTTAGCAGCTGCCTGCAGACTTCAAAAGTATGTACTTCAAAGTGGAACAGGAATCTAGACACTGCCTTTTGTATGGTTGTTGAGGAGGAGATGGGCTTTGAAACACAAGTTCAACATTCTCTCAGATTGCATAGCACCTGAACTACACCCCTTTGCTTTTACATCAGAATCTGCCTCACCCATTTGGCTTTTATGCAGCAGGTGGCTGTACCTCCTCTTTTGTATTCGGTTACACTATTACTCTTTAATCTCAATCCTGCTATACCCTGGGAAACAATCTTTAGATTCTCTAATGGAAAGTGGGAATCCAGAATTTGGTGAGAGTAAATTATAAAAAAATATTTATTATAATCAGATTATACTATTATTTTTTGTCTCATAAACTCTGAAAATTAGATGTGAATCTTATTATCAAACTTTGATTTAATTAAACTATTACTGTTTTCTGCTCTTTTGCTGCATTAATTACTGATACACAATTAACAAAAGAAAATATATGTCTGATTTTTTTCATTTGAATGTCCATTTCATGAAAACTTTATAACAAATTTGTGACAAATTTATCTTATTTTTTATTATATTTGTGAATGAACAATGGGGTACATGAGGAAATATAAAGACTGTGGCCCATGGATTTTGTTTTATGTGTTAACTTTAAATATTTTAATTTTTTTCAGCTGTATTGAAGTATAATTGAAAAATTAAAAATTGTATATTTTTAAAACATACAACATGGTGATTTGTTTATTAAAATATTTTACTTTATTTATTGAACATCTACTTAATGCTAGGTTTTGCAATAAATCGGGGGAGGGGATAATGGAGAATTGTTATTCAATGGGTGGAAAGTTTCACTCAAACAAACATTCCCAGAGTTCTTCTGTGCAATATTGTGCTTATAGTTAAGAACACTGTATTGTACACTTAAAAGTTTGTTAAGAGGGTAAATCTCATGTTAAGTATCTTACCAAAAAACAAATTAAATACAGACTAAAAATGTTCTTGATTTTAGAGACATGGCAATGAATTGAAACATATTTATGAGGCTTTAAAAAAAAGTAATTGGATGAAAGCCATTTCAAAGTGGATTGATAAGTGAATGGATGGTGATGAAACAGAAAGCCACCCTAGAAGGGTTCAATTAAAAATAAATAAACACCATTTAAAAGGTAATACATATGTTGCAGATCACATATAGGAAGTTCTGAAAGAGAAACTTTTTGGGGTTGGAAAATCATATCAAAACCCCTGAATTGACAGGTTTTATTTAAGCCCACATTTTTTCCCGTGCCAGTACATGCATTTAACTAGTAGATTTAGTAAGCCACATTAAAGAAGTCAATGTAATACCACATGTACTGTTTTAATACACTTTATAATATACTTAGGGTATCCTAGAGGAAATATTACTTTGGATAATAACTTAGAATTTTTTGAAAATTGATGATACCAGAATGCTAAAATGATTCACTATTGTAACTCAAGCTACGTAACTAGATTTAATTTAGAATTTTATCTTAATTGCATGTACTGACTATATTTCTATAATATGGAAATTTAGGTGTCATTTCCAAAATTTTTACATACATTTATGCAAATATGAACATGTATGCATTTACCTGCATATACATTTTATTGGATCATCTCAGATATAAAATATTTTATGTTATCTCTTTATTTGTGAGTTATGTTATAGGCATCAATATTTTTTTAGTAATTTGTGGACAGTCCTGCCTGGTGTCGCTCAGTGAATTCAGTGCCAACCTGTGAATCAGGGGGTCACTGGTTTAATTCCCAATCAGGACACAGGCTGGTGCTGTGGGCCAAGTCCCTGGTTTGGGGCACGTGAGAGGCAACCACAAGTTGATGTTTCTCTCTCTCTTTCTCCCTCCATTCCCCTCTCCCTACAAATAAATAAATAAAATCTTCAAATAATAATTTGTAGATAAGTTTTATTTCTAGTGAGTTCCTTGATATTGAGTGTGTGAAATTTCCTTTTGGTATTTCGTTTCACTTCACCTTTATTAAGATTTATTCCATTATTTTCTCCTTTTAAATACAAATAAGAAATTAATTTTTAGGACAAAATCAACAATGGATTCTGCATAACAAAGTATACTAACTGAATCATAGCTTTATGAATAATTGCATTTTATGACACTGTGTGACAGGGAAGGGTTGACCTGGACAGGAAGGACACATGGCAGGCAGATAGGGTGTAAGACAGACTATTGTGACAAACTAATCTGGCCTAGCTGTCACGTTGCACACATAGCATTTAATTAGATTGGATTTTAAATTCTATGAACTGTAAGTCAGTCTAATCAAGTAGCATAATAGAATATAACAATATAATATAATATAATTAATATAATATAATATAATATAATATAATATAATATAATATAATATAATATAAATCTGGATGTTATAAAACCTTGGTAAATGTGGTTTATGTAGGAAAGTGTGTGGCACCATGAAAACCCAATAGAAAACTGGTGTGAGTTGGACCCAGGGCAGAACAGTGACAAAGGCTAGGAGAACAGCTGCTGTTTCTCAGCAGTTACCAGAGGCTTTGTCAACAAACTGGTTTTCAAGGAACTTCATGCTCAAGTTTCTGAGCATTCAGGAATATGCAAATGTATGAAGCACCCCCACCTCTGAATTACATGTTAATATGAGACATTGGCTCAGGTATTTAAGACAGAAATTCATTGCCATAACTGGACATAAGTCTCCAAAGTTGGGAAAATTAACAGAGCTAGAAATATATCTGTATTATCAACATTGAACTAGCATGATTATTTCCTTCTCACAGAGAAAATAAAATAAAAACTTCTTAGAATCATTGTTTGTCCTGTTAGTCTTAATGGGTCATTGAAATCTTTAATAGGGTTTTTTCTAGGGCGAAGTGAAGCTTATAGAAAAGTTTGATAACACAGACTCTGTGACTGTTATTACTCATATTTCTGAGTGACATTTTATACTTTTGGTTCCAGTAGAAACCTTAGTGTTGGATGAATCCTATTAATACCTGATGGTGAAAATTAATGAAATGGTGTCTTGCTAACAAAAAGTTAGTAACTGTCTTTTGCAACTCTGCACATTGTACATTCTTCTATCTGCCACCTGTACAAAAACTTAATATTAAGCTTTAGCTTACTGAACAGAGAGAAGTTACGGTAAGCAAAATTGTCAATAGATACAAAGAGTATATATATGATGCAAAGTAGTATTTTAGTCCATCCTCCAAAATGATGTACGAAATATATAAGTTCTAATTTAATAATGTTAGGAAATGTGATATAAGTGGTTATCAGAGGTAGAGATCTAGTTTTTTTTTTTTTTTTTATAGTTTAAAGGATACTTGGTTGTTCCTTAAAAAAGAAAAAAGTAACAGCTTGGAGCAATGCCTGACTCTTTACCCTCACTTATTGTGTGTAAATAAAAGACAAGTGTCATCAATGCTCATTCAGTTTGCATAAGCTGAACTTTCCATTAGAGATGAAAACAGGGAGTTGACACATTTCTGCAAAGTAGCATATTGTATCAAGATTATTCTTGTTTTAACAAATTGCCACAAACTTAGTTGCTTTAAACAAAGTTCATTATTGCGCTCTTGAGTTAAGAAGCACAACATGGATTGCATAAGACTAAAATCAAGATCATGGTGCGACTCCCTTCAATCTTCCAGAGCTTCCTCTGGGAGCTCTAGGAGCAAATCCATTCCCTTGCCTTTTCCTGATTCTATAAGCTTTGAGTTGTAGCTTGTGTCCCTTTCTATCTTCAAAGCCAAGAAAATGTCTTCAAATTTCTCCCTCATTCTGCTGCTGTTCTCACATCTCTATTGGTGACACTTACAAGGACCCTTGTAATAATATTGGTCCAACCCCGATAATCCAAGATAATCTTCCTGTCCCAAGGTCATTAATTTACATACACCTGCAAAAGCCTCTTTACTATGTGCGGTAGCATATTCACAAGTTTCAGGGATTCGGGTATAAGATCCTAGAAGAGGCATTATTGTGCTTAACACAAGTAGTATATTCCTTTTGCATTTAAAAATAAATATATTTCTATCTTATTTTAAAAATGAAGAGAGTACTTTATGAATTTCAGCACCTATTTAATGATGCTTCCTTTAAAGATTCTCATTATCACTTTTTCCTAGAAAACCTGAGTCTTTTATTTTTTTGCCTGAGTTCCTCATTGGGCACTCAGTTGGCACCTTCTTAGCATATTGCTATTCGCACTTTACAGCTGTAAGAATACATATGATTATACATGTGTATATGTGTATATATGTGTACATATATGTGTATATATACATGTATATACACACACTCAATATTTTAACTACATTCTAATTAAAACAAGTTTAGTTATTTAAGCTTTGAAGGAAAAGTATTTTTAAAAAAGTAGCCCAATAGGCAAACACCATATTTCTGTCTTCATTATCATCTCATTCTAATTTGCATTAATTTTCTTTCAAGCCATGATAGGTGCCGAATGCTAATAATATGTTTTCTGACAACAAATATTTGAAGTCATTAATTGTGGAATCAAACTCCAGAATCAAATGCCAAATGAATAGGTTACACCAGAATATTTGGATGTACTACTGAGTACCTAGTATGGTAACTAGGCCACCTGTTACATTTAATATTATTTGAAAGCAAAGAGAAAAGTGTTATATAACTTTGGAGTTTTAGCTACTTTTTAATTGATCATAACTGAATACAACATTTTATGAAGAGAAGTAAACGAATATCTACATAAAAGGTAAATCTGATCTTGTCTTATTTTAATCATAATAGACTTTGCACCCTAAATGAAACCTTCTGATAATAATATGACATATGAAGGTAAGTAATTTATATAAAACAGAAGAAGTACTTTTAACATATTTTCTGTTGTATTACCACTTGATTGATATGGAAATATTTGCTTTCCTTCTGAATTCATATGCAAAATAGCATGTTATGCTTTAATATTTTTTTGACATGATGTCTTTATTTCTAAAGGTGCAGGAAATGGAGTTTGGCTTTTATCCCATAGAGTAGACAGAACTGCATAAATAGATTGACATATATTTGGAAATAAAATCAATAACGATGGCTGAATAAGAGAAATAGTGTGCCAAAATAAAGTATCCAGAAATGTTAACTAAAAAAAAAAAAAAAAAAAAAACTATTTGGACAAAACAAACATCTTTGACCATTACAAACATCTTTGACCATTACTAGAGATAAAAGCCTGAATGTTGGAACATAGGAGATTCTGAGGAAGGGAGGTTTGTTTCCCATCTAGAATCCATCCAGTTCTCTTTAGCTGACTCACACACTTACTATTCCCAATTTTCACCAAACTCAAGCTTAGGATCTCTGCTGAGCAGCTCAGTTCCTCAGACACCGGTTCATTATGTCCAAGCACATATTTTCTCACACACATTTTAGAGATTATCTCTCCTCCATCTGATGCAGTGTCTAAAAATGTGCTGAACCCTTTCATCTTCAGATGGCACCTTATTATTATCGCCATTGATGTTGTTACATACACATTTAGTGAGAAAATGAAAGGATGGAAAGTAAACTTAGTTGTTATTTCTAAGATGTTCTTTGACCATGAATACTCAGGTTTTTGAATATGTAGGTCTTCCTTCAAGTCAAGAAAATATTATACTTTTATATCATTTAATACTGTAGTGTTCTAATTCTTCTAGCCTGTGCATAAGAAAACACCATTTATAAGTTAATTTTCATCCTGTCTTTCATATCTATTATTTTCATCCACAACCATTTTTTCTCCATCCCTTTCTGTGAGAACTCTGTGAATTAAAATTGTTTTCCAGGTCATTGAAGAATTACCTATAAGATTAAATTGTAAAAACAAAATCTACAAAGCCAGAAGCTAAATTTTTAATTTTTTATTGCTCAATAATTTCTGTCAAGCATATATAATAGTGCAGAGCCATATAAAGCATTTGCTGACTAAAGAAATGCATGTGATTCATAAAAAATTTAGAGGGCCCTTTATTCTCTAATTAATTTTTGTTTGTTTTTTAAATTATTCTCTTCTTTTATTCTCTGAACTTTTACACTGATGCTATTTTCCTTGCATCTTACACTTATTTTACTAAGTTAATGAATATTTTCAGTTGCATTCTTTTTTTGTGTCATAGTTTTTCATGCATTTGCTAAATATGCTTCACCTGAATCTTGTTTTTAATATAATGATTATATATTCTGGTATGCAAAATGGGAAATCATATTCTGCTATTAAATATTTTGAAATAGAAAATACATATTATACACTTAATAAAATACATGTTATATATTTAATAATATATACTGTGTATTAAATATGTATGTTTCCATTTACTTTGATGGCAGACTGAGTTTATTTGGTCCTATGCCTTCAAATTTCAAATTCTATAAATGCATCTAATAGTGTTTAAAAATATTATGATCTATAAAACACTAATTATAATCATACAAAATATGAGTATAAGCCCCAAATAAAATTTATAAAGAACAAACCATATATCATGAGATTGAAATATTTGCATCTGTTTCCTTGAAAATTAAGAAAACAAAGTATATTGTGGTAAGGAACACTAGTTAACATTCTTCTATATGAACCAAGAATGAAATGTATTTAAATCTATTCAAATAATAGATTTAACCATGTGTTTTTAAAGAAAGAAAATGTCACTCTCCTATGCAATGAATTAAATACAACCAGAGTAAGGTTAGTTTAAAATTAGCTTGGGTCAATTTTCTAATGCAATAAGTCTTTCTTCTTTATTAGTTTTAGCAACTATAAGTAGAGACATAAGGCAGTATCACCAAAGTAAATAAATTGACTTTAAAGTATCATATTTATATAGAAGAGCTAGACATGGCTTTTGCTTATGATTGATTTTTAGAAGGTATAAAGTGGAGATCAAATAATCACATTGGCAATCCCAGTGCTGTCCTATAACACAGAAGTTTACACAGCAAAGAACATGTATGTGAAAAATGCCCTGGATCAAACTTTTTTATCCAGTCAGATAAAGAAACCAACTTTTAAGATATGTACCACAATTTGATTTTAAATGTGAATAGATATATCTCTAAAATCTGGAAATGGTTTTTCCATAGGGGTTTCTCTGGCAGTAGCATGCATTCAGCATGCATATGTAGTTATGAGTAAATTCAAAGCTATAAATTATACATGAATATAAGAAAATAATTTAATTAGCCAAAATCTTCAACTAGGTATCCTAACTGAATTGATAAAACTAAGTGCTTAAAATAATTAAATTAATCATTTCTCTCTGAATGACAATTGAAAACTGAATTGGTAAAAACAGCTAAAAATTGGTAAAAAACTGCTAAATTTCATAGTATGCTTTTTTAAAATGAAATGCTTATTGTGTAAATATTGATATAGCTTGAACTGTTGTGAAACAGGAGCAAAAGGGAAAATGAGCAACTATAAAAATCAAAGAAATGTTTAGTAGATTTACTTTTAAAAAAGTTGGAAAAAACAAAACTACTGGGTACCATTAGCCAATAGCATTTTGTTAAAACCTGTAATTTTTGGTATTTTTATATATTTTACATATATAAATTCACTTTTATCCCATATACTCTTTCATAATAATCAACACATGGGTTGATGTAATTACAAACAAGTTATTAAACAAATATAGAACTATGTCCATGGGTCATTCATACATGTCCATTCTCTTGCTGCTTTTAAGATTTTCTCCTTTTCTTTCATCTTGGGTAATGTAATTATGATGTGTCTTGGTGTGTGTTTCCTTGGGTCCAAATTCTCTGAACTTCCTGGACTTCCTGGAGTATATTTCCTTTGCCAGATTGGGGAAGTTCTCCTTCATTATTTGTTCCAATAAGTTTTAAATTTCATGCTGTTCCTCTTCTCTTTCTGGCAACCCTATCATTTGGATGTTGGAACATTTAAAGTTGTCCCAGAGGTTCCTAGGCCTCTCCTCATTTTTTTTTTTTTTTTTTTTGAATTCTGCTTTCTTCATTCTGTTCTGGTTGAATGTTTATTTCTTCCTTCTCTAAACTGTTGATTTGAGTCTCAGTTTCCTTCCTGTCATTGTTGGTTCCCTATGCATTTTCCTTCATTTCACTTTTCATAACCTTCACTTTTTCCTCTATTTTGCATCCACATTCAACCATTTCTGTGAGCATCCTTATTTCCAGTGTTTTGAACTCAGCATCTGATAAGTTGGCTCTATCTTCATTGCTTAGTTGTATTTTTCTGGAGCTTTGATCTGTGCTGTCATTTAGGCCATATTTTTTGTCTTGTTTAAACTGTTATGTAATGAGAGGTGAAGCTTTAAGAATTTGCCAGTGCAGTGCAATCCACGTAGCTGCTTTGTGGTGCTGTATGTGGGGGAAGGGTCTGAGAGGAAACAATGCAGCTTGCTCAGCTGTTGGCAGGCTTTCAGTCACTTCCTCCACTACCCACAAGCAAAGTGGGCCCGCCTGGTGCTGATTCCAAGGTGGGTAGTTTTTTATACATTCTAAGACTCTGTGGGTCTCTCTGATGAACTCTCCTCTGAGGTTGGGAGTTTTTCCTGCTTCCTCAACCTCCACAGGTTTTTTCAGTCAGAGGTTTTGAGGCTTTATTTCCCTACGCTGGAACCCTGGGTTCTGTGGTCAGCCTCACTCCTCAGTTGTTCCTCCTGGTTATTCACACTCAAATGTGGGACCACCTGCTCTACCAGCCACCTCCTTGTGAGTCCTCTCCACCCTGCCTCCTATCAACACCCATCCTATATGAAATTTTCTTCTTGAACTCCTTGGTTGTTGGACATGCATAGAGTTGGATTTTCTGTCAGTTCTGGACGTTTTTTTGTTTTTAAATTTGTTGTTGTTCTTCTTTTGGTTGTGTGAAGGGGCACACAGTATCTACCTATGCCTCCATCTTGGCTGGAAGACCTTATTCTTCATTTTGTTTAAATACTCTATCATATTTATTGATTTATTGAAATGTTGTACCAACCTTATATTTGGAGAATAAATCTCACTTGATCATGATGTGTTTCCTTTTTGATGCATTGCTGTATTTTTCTCTCTTTATTGCTCTCTTTATGAGATTTGGTAATTAGGATGAGGCTGGTCTATGAAAAAGGTTTTTGGAGCCTCTTCTCCACTTGAATTTCTTGAAATACTTTGAGAAGGAAAGGAGTCAATTTTTCTCAGAATGTTTGGTAAAATTTACCTGTGAGGATATCTGGTCCAGTGCTTTCGCTTGTTGGGAGTTTTTTGATTACTGCTTCAATTTCATAAGGTGTAATCCATCTATTAAGATTTTCAGATTTTTCCTGATTTAGTTTTGGAGGTTTGTGTTTCTAGAAATTTATCCATTTAGTCCAGGATGTCTATTTGTTGATATGTAATATTTCATAATATATTCTTACAATCTTTTGTATGTCTTTGTTGTTCAGTTGTTATTTCTCCTCTTTCATTTCTGGTTTTATTTATTTGTGTCCTTTCTTTCTTTTTTTTTTCTTGATTAAGAGGGTTAAAAGTTTGTCAATCTTATTTACCTTTTCAAAAAACAAGCTCTTGGATTCATTGATCTTTTGTATCATTCTTTAGACTCTTTTTCATTTATTTCTACTCTGGTCTTAATTATTTCCTTCCTTCTAGTCACATTGGATT
Source organism: Anoura caudifer (assembly GCA_004027475.1). Classification (NCBI taxonomy): domain Eukaryota; kingdom Metazoa; phylum Chordata; class Mammalia; order Chiroptera; family Phyllostomidae; genus Anoura; species Anoura caudifer. The sequence continues at coordinate 16,127 of PVKU01011921.1, forward strand.
TTGTTTGTTGTTGTCTTTCAAGTTCCTTTAAATGTGAAGTTAGATTGTTTCTTTGAGCTCCTCTTCATTTTTTGAGATAGGCCTCCAATGCAGTGAATTTCCTTCTTAGCATTGTTTTCCCTGTGTCCCATAGATTATGGATTATTGTGCATTCATGTTCATTTGTTTTGAGGTATCTTTTGATTTCTTCCTTGATCTCATTGCTGACCTATTTATTGTATAATAACATGCTATTTAGCTTCCATATATTTGTGTGTTTTTCTGTTTTCTTCTTGTTGATTTCTAGTTTCATAATATTGTGGTCAGAGAAGATGCTTGCTATGTTTTCAGTCTCAAATTTATTGATACTTGTTTTGTGTCATAGCATGTGGTCTATCCTAGAAAATGTCCCATGTGAGCTTGAAAAGTATGTATATTCTGCTGCTTTGGGGTGAAATACTCTGAATCCATCTGATCTACTATGTTTTTTAAGTCTTTTCTCTCCTTGTTGATTTTCTGTCTGGAAGATCTATCCTGAAAGAGATAGGGTGTTAAAATCCCCTACTGTGATTATATTTCTGTTGATCTCCTTTTCTTTCAATCAAGATTTGCTTTATATATTTAGGTCATCCTATGTTGGGTGCATAAATATTTACTAGGGCTGTATTCTTTTGTTGGATTGTTCTCTTTACCATTACACAGTGTCTTTCTTTGTCTTTTACTAAAGCCTTGGTTTTAAAGTCTATTTTTCAAAAATAAGTACTGCTACCCCAGCTTTTTTTCTCCTTGTCTATTTCCATTAAATATCTTTTCCCAACCCTTCACTTTTAGTCTGGGTGTATCTTTCTATCTGAGGTGGGTCTCTTAGAGGCAGCATATATATGGGTCTTGTTTTCTTACCCATTCATCCTCTCTCTGTCTTACAGTCAGATAATTTAAGACATTTACATTTAGGTGATTATTGATAGATATGTATGTAATATCATTTTATTGTTAGACTGTTTTCCTCTGTCGTCGTCTTCTTCTTCTTCTTCTTCTTCTTCTTCTTCTTCTTCTTCTTCTTCTTCTTCTTCTTCTTCTTCTTCTTGCAAGCCCTTTAACATTTGTTGCAGTACTAGTTTGGCGTAACAAACTCCTTTTCTGTTTTCTTGTCTGGGAAGATCCTTATTTCTCCTTTGATCTTATATTATAGCCTGAGTGAAGTAAAGTAGCTTTGTTCACAGGTCTTTGCTTTTCATCACCTTAAATATTTCATGCCACTCCCTTCTGGCCTGTAATGTTTCTGATGAGAAATCACATGGCAGTCAAATTGGTGTTCCCTTGTATGTAACTACCTGCTTTTCTCTTGCAGCTATTAGGAGTATCTCCTTATCTTTAAGCCTTGTCATTTTAGTTATGATACGTCTCAGTGTAGGCCTCTTTGTGTCCAGTTTGTTTGGGACTCTGAGCTTCCTGGACTTGTCCTAATTTTTCCTTCAACAGATTAGGGAAGATTTCAGTTATTATTTCTTCAAATAGGTTTCAATCTCTTGCTCACTTTCTTCTCCTTCTGGTCTTCCCATGATGTGATATTGTTACAGTTCATGTTGTCCAAAATATTTCTTAAGCTCTCCTCGTGATTTAATTTTTTTTTGTTGCTGCTCTGCCTGATTGTTTTTTTCTACCTTGTCTTCCAAAACACAGATTCAATCCTCTGTTTCATCTATCCTACTGTTTATTCCTTCCAGTGTATTATTTATCTGAGATATTGAATTTTTTTATTTCTGACTATTTTTATGGCTTCTATGTTTCTTTTTTCCCCATGCTGTTGAGTACCCTTGTAATCATTACCCTAAACTCTTATCTGATAGAATCCCTTACCTCCATTTCACCCAGTTCTTCTGGAAAATTCTCTTGTTCTTTCATTTGGAGTCTGTTTCTTTGTCCTCCCAATTTGTCTTCTTTGTATTTTCGGCCTCAGATATTAAGCTAATCAACTGTTAATCTGATCAATTTGTTAATCTAATCAATCTATAATCACCATTCTTAAGCACCACAGGGTGAGGTAGAGTGATTTCTACAGGGATAGGGGTATTATTTCTCCACAGGCTGATGCCATTCAGAGAGAGGTGCTCTGCCTGAGTGAGTTGGGCTACTGCAGTATGGAGGATGATTCAGCACATGGATTTTTGTGGCTGTTCCGTCAGTTTTCTTCCTAAAGTCAGCAACCCCAGACTCTCCTCAAGTGTTTCTAGTCCACTCTTCCCTCTTTTTGCCAGCACCCAGAGTAAGTGACTGCAAATGGAATTTTGTTCGTTGTCCCTTTAATAGGCTCTCTGCATCTCTAGAATTTTCTTCCTGGCTGATAGAACCCCTGCTGCTTTTCACAGCTAGATGTTATCTGGGTTCCTTTCTGGCTCTGGTGCTGTAGGGTGGGGAGCCCAGCTTGGGGTTTAAACCCCACACTTCTCAGGGGGAACCCCCCAGCCATTGAAACACCCCTCCATCATTTCAACTGTCACCTGTGGGAGCCCAGACAGCCCTCTCATGTCTCCTCAGCACTCCCTACCAGTCATGTTGTTTTGAATTATTTTCTTCTATCTATTTGTGGTTGAAAGGCTTCTCTCCAGCTAATGTTCAGTTGGTTTTTCAAGGCAATTTCTCTATAATTTAGTTGTAATTCAAGACTGGTCCTGGAGGAGGTTAGTGTAGCTTCTACTTACTCCTCTACCATCTTGGATCTCCTCCCTCTGGGCTGAGCTATCGCTTCCCCTCAGGCTAACTCCATTTGGAGGAGAGTGTTCTGCCTAAAAAAGATGTCCTCTGTGTTATGGGGAATGACTCAGAACAGGGATCATGGTGGCTGTTCCTTCAGTTCTTTCCCTAGAACCACCAAACCCAAACCTTCCTCAAGTGTCTCTAGTCCACTCTGCCCTCCCTCTGCTGTAGAGCTCAGGGTGAGTGGCTACAAATGAAATTTTGTGTGTTGGTCCTTAAAGAGGCTCTGTGCATCTCTTAGCATCTCTCACTGGCAGACAGAAACCCCACTGTGTTTAACAGGCATATGCTATCTGGATTCCTTTCCCAGCTCTAGTAATGTAGGCTGGAGAGCCCACCTTGAGGTTTAGACCCCATATTTCTCAAAAGGAACCCCCAGTCACTGAAATATCCCTCCAGAACTTCAGCTGCCACCTGTGGGATCCCAGCCAGCACTCTCATGGCTCTTCTGCAGTCCCTACCCATCACACTGTGGTGAAGTGGTTTCTTCTGTCTGACCTTAGTTATAATGCTTTTCTCCAACTAGTGCTCAGTTGTTTATTCAGGATAATTTCTCTATAGTAGAGTTGTAATTCCAGACTGGGAGGAGGTTAGTGTAGCTTCCACTTACACCTTCACTATCTTAGGTCTCCTATTTTTTCTTATAATTTCCATTTCTTCTCTTTATCTCAACCATTTGATATATGGCACCATTTTTGTATTGTCTTCTACCAGTACACCCTGCCAATTTACCATCAGTAAGTGTTCATGAAGTTTGACATCCTGGGGCTGTTTTCCACTTCTAGCCATTAACAGGAGTTATCATTTCAAACTAGATTCTCTTATAATTTATTTTCTTAGTTTATTCCTGGCATCAAACTCTTAAAGGCCTCTAGAAACAGAAGTTGAAATGGAGTTTGGTTACGAATTATTCATTACACATCAATAACCGTGTAATAAAAAAAGAGGAAGAAATGATTAATTTACAATCTAGACTTTAAAAAACCTTGAACAAATTGTTAAGATACTTGAAGCAATTAGATTTCCATGTGAAGCTGAGAAGTCCAGGTATTTATAATGTCAAATTGTTCAGGAAATGACTTCAGGTAAGGCAATTTGTTTCCAAAGATGAATTAGACCTTGAAGTAGATGAAAATGGAGATTGAGTGCTGATTGCCCTACCCAAGTTAGGCTTCAAGCCTCCTCTTGAAAGGGGATTCTGGACAGAGTATCTCCCTCTATACCATACTGGCAAAAGAAATTGCAATGTGGACAGGATTTACTTAAAATATGCTCCTAGAAACTGAATATAAAATATTTTCTGGTTTATATTGCTGATATTTGCAATATCACAAATTTAATAAAATCTTTTAAGCTGATCAAAATGGTATTTATTTATACAAATAATTATGGTGTCCAATAATTAAAGTTGGATGTTATGGCAATGTAGAGAAAAGGCATATACCATATTTTTCCATGCATAATGCACACCCATGTTTTGGGCCAAAACTTTTAGTAAAAAAAAATTACTTTAATTTTTTAATTCAATTGTTTATTTATTTATGTTTAGATACTTGTTTTTGTATTATTAAGGACCCTTACCATTTATTGTTGAACATATTATGGTACACGGAATTTTATGTGACAAATAGATATGGAAAGAGTACTACCCATGTTTAATTCACATCCTTATTTTTCCCTCAAAATTTTGGGCAAAAAGTATATATTATAGATGGCAAAATATGGTAATTGGGAGTAAAATGAGATTGAATAATAATTAACTGGAGTGATTGCTTTATGTACTGAATTTTGAAGATTTTATTTTTTAATTATTGTTAAAAATAGGTTAGAGAGGAAAGGTCATTCAAGTATTGTGAACAAGTTTGGCAAAAGAAGAAATATGTAACATACAACTGGTAAAGGCAATGCACACTTGTAGTAATATATCTGCTTTAGCTCTAGCTATTAAGCTAGTAGTCAATTTAGCCTCTTGATAGAAGACCAAGTGAAAATTTCCGAGAAATAAAGCAGGATTAACTGGAAAATTTATGTACATTGAATCTTCAGGGAATTTGTTAAGGAGTGTTTTAAATATTAAGATGAGGAGTTCTAAATCAGTTGAATATTTTATATTATTTTGCTTGTGGTAATATTGAGAATTAATACTACACAGTGACTTCAGTGGTATACAACAACGCTGATGCTGCTGGCTGTTTATGTTTTAGATTAAAAGTGACATAAAACATGATTGCTTACAAGTGTTCAGTTGGTAAAATGTGACTTGGAAAAAAAAAGTTTTTCTTCATCTTGAATTAAATTTGAGTTGTAGAGTATCTAAAAACTGCACATTTAAATATTACAATGACTCTGCAAAACACTCTATAGAAGTAAGCATCTTAGAAAATGCAGAAATTGATGATATTTTTTAAAAAGTGCTTAAATTTACTAATGAAAATAACGTAATGGTGCTTTCCACATAGAATCTTGCTCATTTTGCTGTTTTGATCTGACAGCTGCAATTTGTCTATGTGAACTTTGATGAGGGATTTATAAAGGATGTGTAAAGGGAAAAATACTACATGTCACCATGCATGTATTATCGATGAGCTTAGAGAAAAAAGAAACTATACCCTATGTTTATGAGCTGTTTTTAAAGACTTTAGTTGTTGAAATGTATCTAATTTAAACTGTCATGCTATTAAAAAATATTTATTCTTTACAGAAACGTCATTTAAAATTTGAAACTCACCTGGCTGGTGTAGCTCAGTGGATTGAGTGCAGGCATGTGAACCAAAAGATCGTGGTTCGATTCCCAGTCAGGGCACATGCCTGGGTTGCAAGCCAGTTTGCAAGGGATGCACAAGAGGCAACCATACATTGATACTTCTCTCCCTCTCTCCTTCCCTTCCCCTCTAAAGATAAATAAATAAAAAATGTTTAAAAAAATTTTGAGCCCTGGCTGGTGTAGCTCAGTGGATTGAGCGTGGGCCTGTGAACCAAAGGATCATGGTTCAATTCCCACTTAGGGCACATGCCTGGGTTGCAGGCCAGTTCCCGGCAGAGGATGCATGAGAGGCAACCACACATTGATAATTCTCTCCCTCTCTCCTTCCCTTCTGCTCTAAAGATAAATAAATAAAATCTTTTAAAAAAATTTTTGAAACTTACTAAACATTGCAAAGTCTTTTCAGATCTAATAATCACATTAAATTTTATAATTTTACCTTATTATGTAAATGCTATAAAATCAATATTTCCTTATAAGAATAATGGTTGCAACTGATAAAGTATTTTTATTGAAAATTTTAATTTAGTTTATTTCTTCAAATTTTTTATTATTGCACAGTTGCCCCATGAATTTGAGTGGGAAAATAGCATGAAGGAAAACTACCATTTACTGATTGCTATAGTGTGTCTTGTGCTATGTTAAATCCTTCACCAAAGTGATCAAATTTTATCTTTCTATACCATGTGAGGTCAATTCTTTTGCCTTTTTGGAAAGGAACAACATGCTTACAGAAAGCTTCTTCCCCTGTTAAAGGAGGCAGGTGCTATTTTCAAGGAGAAGGATGGACTTTCAAAAATTACAAGGATATTGATCTAAAAAGAAAGAAAAAAATAGAACACATTTTTTCCAAGATCATCATTATCAGGAGACAGTTTTCCATGGGTCTTTGTGAGCAAGAGCCAAGGCCTTACAAAATAGTGTTCCTGACAATCTCTCAGAGACCTTTATGTCATAAATTGCCTTGTAATGTTTTGTATAAGAGTCACGGTTCCACCATATATTTCATGTTCATTCTTACTGTTAATAATTTTCATTTTTGTGCTATAGTGTCTGATTAGGGTATGAAGATATTTCATTATGATTTAATAGTATCCCCCTTATGATTAATCATTTCAATATCTTTCCATGTGCTTTATGGTAATTAAAATATCCTCTTTTGTAAAATATTTCATTTTTTGATATTTTAAAGTAAGTTTTTATATTTTTTTATTTAATTTGTTGGAGTAACACCAGTTAACAAAAGTATAGAAGTTTCAGGTGCACATTTCCACAACACATCATTTGTACACTGTATTTTGTGTTTACCCCCCCAAGTCAAGTCTCCTTTCATCACCATTTATGTCCCATATACCTTCCTCTACCTCCCCAGACTCACCATCCACTCAGCAATTATAGTACTGTTGTCTGTATCTAAAATGGATTTTTAAAAAGTGTATTATGTATAAAAATCCTTCATCAGATGCATAAAATATTTTTTTTCTTTTTATGGCTTTTTTCTCTATTTTAATAGTACACTTTAATAAGTGGAAGATAAAAAATTAATGAAATCTATTTTATGAAACTTTGTCTTTTTGGCTTGTATTATTTGTGTCCTGGATTTTTAAAAATCCCTTTGACTGACTCCTCTATACCATAAAGATATTCTCCTCAGTTGTTGTCTAGAATATTTATGGTCTATCTTCCAACAGATTCAATTTGCTTTTGACACTTTTTGTTTTTTTAATATATAGTATAATTTATTTATAAGCATTTGGTTTTGTTATTTATATATTTTTTCACGACAAAAATTAGACTATAATTTCCTTTTTTGAAATATTCTTGATATATTTATGTGGAAATATCATGTACTCTTTTAGGAAGTGTTTCCCATTTTTTCTATATTATGAAATAATTTTGTATGAATTTAATGTAATTTGTTTTGAATGTTTAGAGAATTTAGAAGTGAAGTCATCTAAGGCTGGAATGTTTTTCTTGAAAAGGTTCTATACATTCAGATTAAATTTCTTTTTTTTATTGTTGTTCAAGTACAATTTTTTGCCTTTTCCCCCACCCCAGTCCAATCCCCCAGCTCTTCCCACCTCCCTTCCGTTTCCACCACCCCCTGTTATATTTCTTAATAAGTAGATTATTCATACATTTGCTTCTTCTATAAGTTTTTATGTGTTGGGTTTTTCAAGGAATTACTCAGTATAAGTAAGTTCTCAATAAATGTAGTCACAACATTTTGAATAATATACTCCTAGATCTTTTAAAATTATTATAAACATGCATAGCAATGCCCACTTTTAATTTAACTTGGCAATTTCTGTCTTGTTCCATTTTTTTCCTTAAATATATTGCTAGAGTTTTAGTAATTCTATTAATTTTGGTGGACACCATTCAGTATCACCCACACTCTTCTTCAGAAAGTTAGGACAAATCCCCCTAGTTGATGGAATTACTGCTGGAAGACAGAGCTAGTCTATTAATCATCAATGACAATTGCCTCCAAAGTAGAGTACTGTTTCATCCAAAGTCACCAGTCTTTCCAAGAACTCCAGAAACAGTTTAATTCAATGAATCATCAGTACCAAAGCATATAAATCCAGACCTTCAAAACAATTGGGAACAATTGGCCAGGGCTATCTTAACTCCAGAGCTTCCCATGTGTTTAGCTGTGGACTTCATTGGGATGTACAAAACTCTAGTCTGACTGAAGAGGATCTAAGGGGAAATAACATACTTTTTATGTAGTAAAGAGCTCATCATATTTAAGCCTTTTCCTTACATACATGTATTAACAATAACATAGTACAAGGCTGCTTCTACAATAAATCACAAAAGCATAGAAGAAACAATGGCACAAACTAAGTGAGGTAAAAATGGTAAAATAATTGCAGTAAATAGTAGACGACGACATTGAAAGGCTCAGACAAATAGGCATGTTGACAGGATTTTCCAAGGCTAGCAAATGCACCAGATGCCTTTGCTCCACAGGAAGCTTAGGTGATATATCTATCACTTACCAAAGCAACAGCAATGTGCTGCCTGACATCACTAAGAAGTTTCTATGGTATCTCAGCTTTATAGGCTAGAGTTTAGGGTAGGACATACCATCAGAGATTGGATTTTATTTATAGCAATGTAGTAATTATAATAGAGGAATATTAGTAACAGGAGTATGGACTCCAAAATATAGAGGGTAAGATATATCATTTAACTTGGAAACCAAGTGGGTCTCTCAAAGTAATTGTTATAGTAAAGTTTTTCACAATCACTTGGCCTCTCTTTGGCCAAGTGAGTTTCCTTTATTTTTTTCTTTCTTTCTTTTTTTTAAACTGGATATTTTCTACTGCCCATTGTCCAATTCACTTATTCTCTCTTCTGTTTCTAATATTCTTTCAAACTTAAGTTCTAGTTTATAAATAGTAATTATTGAATTTTTCAGTCTTAGAATTTGCACTTGATTCTACTTTTCTAGTCAATCTTTCTTTTCACTGATTATCTTTAATATTTTAATAAAGCTGTTTTATTTTTTACTTTATTGTTTTTACTATTACTGATGATCCATTTTTCTCCCCTTTGCCCACCCCCACATTTTCACCACTCCCACCTTTCCTCTGACCATCACCAAACTGTTGTCTGTGTCTATGGTTTATACATATATGATTTTTCAGTAATCCCTTCACTTTCCTTCATCCAGTGTCTTCTTTGCTTCCCCTCAAACAACTGTATCTCTGTCCATATATCCATGCCTCTGGTCCTATTTTTTTTTTTTTTTTGCCAAGTTATGTTCATTAGATTCTACATATGAGTGAGATCATATAGTATCTGTCTTTCAATGACTGGCTTATTTCATTTAACATAATGCCCTCCAGGTCCATCCATGCTGTCACAAAAGATGTGAGTTTCTTCTTTTTTATGGCTGTGTAGCATTCCACTGTGTAAATGTACCACAGCTTTTTTATTCACTCATCTACTGATGGGCACTTAAAATCTTTGTCTTCTAACTTTTTTATATGAATGTTTCTAGATCTGTTTCTATTGCATCTTTTCTCCTCTTAAATTTTGGTAATAAGATCCTGTTTCTCATCATGACTAAATAAATTCAATAATGATTTTGGTATGTAAAAATATAGAATTTTTAGGGAGTATTATTGTTTTTCTTTAATTTTTCCCTGTAAAACAATTAGATTAAAGACAGGTCACTTTAATAGGAACAAGACTGGATTTCACATTTTGGAAAAGTCATTTCTAGTTGGTTTTCATTCTTAGGACACGGGATTTTAGTGGTAACATGGGAAAGTTTGTGTTTTTACTAGAACCCTAATCCTTGGCATGCCTTTATCTCAATGTCTTGACTTCTTATAAGACTGCCAAAAATTAGGCTTAGTTTTTTAGCAAATTAGCAGTTGCTTTCTATATTGTTTCTGCCTTTAACTTGATAATTGGTAGCGTAGGTCTTGGCAAAAAAATTGAAAACCAATGCATTCATAATATCTGAGCAGTTCTCTGTGGTCTCTTATTTTCAAGGATTTAATCTCTCGAATCCTGAATAACTCAGTAGCCCTGATGGGAGCATTTTCCCATCTTTCTCTAGTGAGATGGCTCCAATTTTTAGGCTGCTGATTGTGTTTTTTTTTTTTTTTTTTTTTCGGTCAGACCTCTGTTCCCCAAACTATGAATGGGAAAATGCCTTCATGGGAGGAGAAAACGGAATAGTCAATGCTAAAAATAGAGCTCACTTAAATGAATTTATTTTATCTCCAAGATATTTGTCCCTAAAGCCCTTAAAGTCTTAATATATCTGCAGCATCTTTCCAGTGTTTATAGTTCTTCAATATGGAAAAAGTTTATCATAGAAGAGATAATTTTAAAATCCAAATTTTCTCAAATGTCAATATTTCTTTATATTTCTTCCATCCTCAGGAATAATTCCTTTCTCACTTCCTTGCAATCTTCATGAATACAGATGTATAGTTTCCCACATTTCTTCAAAATGGTAATATATCTCTACCCAGTTTTTTTCCTATTCAATCTCTATGTACAATAGCATTTTTGTGGAGAGGGTATGTATCTTATACATCCTGACATTGAACATGCCTCTTGCCTTATGCTTGACTAAACATTGCCAGTGTTGAAGAACAGGAGATGTTCTGCTTTAAGAGAATATATTTATATCTCTGATATATTTTTATATTCATAACTATATTTTAGATGATAAAATTAAAATGTCATGAGTTGTTTAATTTTTCCTGCCTAGTAATTCTCTAGAATAACTCAAAAGGATTAGTCCATTAAAGAAAACTAAATAAACATAAAAATAAAAACTGAATAAGACAATACTTTTCAAGTTTTAGTAATTCTGTTTATGATCTTTAACAATGTCAAATTTTAAGAAAAAAGCTTGTGTCATATATTAATCACATCAAAGGTTGAATATTTTCATTGTTGTAATCATATCAGTGAATTAGAAATTGAAAATCCTGTTTACAAATGCAATAATTCATTTTAATCATATCAATTTAACATCTTAAAACATATGATTATACATTTAAGTATAAATATTATATCTTTTCTCTTTAAACAATTGACAGAAAGGTACTTTTCTGAGAATATGAATTTTTTTTCTCTCATACATTGCCACATAATTAATGTGTTAAGTAAAATGAAAGCATAAGTCTTTCCTGTTCTTGGTAATTTTTCCCTAAGACATTACTGTAGATACATAGATAATTTTGACTTATTTTAAAAAATAAAGATCAATAATCATCATTGTTGTCTCTTTGGTATCTTCTATTTTATTATTCCATTTATAATTAACATGGAAAATAATGTTAATTATAGCACTATTATGAAAAACCCACTTAAAATAAAATTACATCTTTCACCTAATAGATTGCTATGTTTGATATTATGCGATGTCTTCCTTGATTCCATTAATAATGGATTATCATAGTATTCCCTAAACCATAGATTGCTCTATATTTCTCAAGAGTTACAAAAAGGAACTACTGAATGCTATTAATATCAGAAATATAAATGAATAGACTGCAAGATTTATGAAAGTAGTGTGGGTCAGAAGAAGCTGGTGTAAGTTGTTATTAGATCTTCTGGAAAGTCTACATTACAAGAAAGTAGAAACTATGTGTAAAAAGAAAATACAGTGTGAAGAAAATTCATGTAAAATATAAAAAGTAAAGATGACACATTATGTCCATGCCTAAAATAAGGCAGAAGGTAGATAGGAGAAAGAAAATAAGTTTTATAAGAGAAAAATCAATCTCTAAATCTTCTTCAGTTCTCATATACTTCCCTTTTCTCAAGGTTATATAAGTGATTATTTTATGTTCTAAAATAATCTATATAAAATGTTCTAGCTTTAAATACAACATCAATTTAATGGTTCTATTCAAATAAATATATATGAGGATTTATGTGTTGAGATGCTGATGAATGTTTGTGTCTTTCCCTAACTCTCCCTGTTGAGAGGGATGTATGCATGTTAATATATCATAGTGATTAATGACTAAATTTTTATTATCTTAAGAATCTGTGACTGCTTTGTGAAACAAGGAGTCATGTTGCTTAAAAGAGTTTCTGTGTAAATCATTCAGACATTAATAATACCTATCAGTAGCACCTAATATAAATATTTCTTTATAGCTACTATGAGCCATTATACTAAAAGTAATAAAATTCAAAATACATGGATTGTTACAAGACATTCATTAATTTTTCTATAATTTTGGAGATTTTTTCTCTTTTATGTCTTTAAAAAACATTGTCTTTTTTCCCCAGCACTTGGCTATTGTAAATTATGCTGCTATGAACATTGGGGTGCATAGGTTCTTTTGGATCGGTGTTTCGGGGTTCTTAGGATATAATCTGAGCAGTGGAATTGCTGGGTCAAAAGGCAGATCCATTTTTAGTTTTCTTAGAAAAATCCATACTGTTTTCCATAGTGGTTGTACTAGTCTGCAATCCCACCAACAGTGGTACCCTTTTCTCCACAACCTCTCCAACACCTGTTGTTTGTTATTTTGTTTATGATGGCCATTCTGACTGGTGTGAAGTGGTACCTTATTGTGGTTTTAAATTGCATCTCTCTGATACCTAGTGATACTGAGCATCTTTTCATGTGTCTCTGGATCTTCTGTATGTCCTCCTTTGGAGAAGTGTCTGTTCAAGTCCTTTGCCCATTTTTCAATTGGGTTGTTTGTCTTCCTGGAGTGGAGTAATGTGAGTTCTTTATATTTTTTGAAGATCAAACCTTTGTCCATGATATTATTTGTAAATATATTTTCCCATACTGTTGGTTCTCTTTTCATTTTAAAGCTGTTTTCTTCATCTACATAGAAGCTTTGTTTTGATGAAGTTGCATTTGTTTATTCTTTCCTTTATGTCCCTTGCTCTAGGGGATATATCAGTGAAAATATTGCATGTGGAATGTGTGAGATTTTCCTGACTATGTGTTCCTCTAGGACTTTTATGGTATCACAACTTATATTTAAGTCGTTTATTCTCCTTGCATTTATTTTTGTGTGGTGTAATTTGGTGATCAAGTTTCATTTTTTTGCATGTAACTATGCAGAACACCCAGCACCATTTTTTGAGGAGGCTGTTTTTACTCCATTTTATTCTCTTCCCCCTTTGTCAAATATTAATTGATCATAGGGACTTGGATTTATTTCTGGGCTCTCTGTTCTGTTCCATTGATCTACATGTTTGTTCTTATGCCAGTACCATATTCTTTTGACTACAGTACCCTTGTAATATAGTTTTATATCACAATACCCTCCTACTTCGTTCTGCTTTCTCTAAATGCCCATCTGTAAATGAGTGGATCAAAAACTGTAGTATATTTACACAATGGAATGCTACATAGCCAGAAGAAAGAAGTAGCTCCTATACTTTGTGACAGCATGGATGGAGCTGGAGAACATTATGCTAAGTGAAATAAGCCAGGCAGTGAAAGACAAATACCATATTATTTCACCTATAAGTGGAATCTAATCAACAAAACAAACAAGCAAGTAAAATACAACCACAGACATTGAAATAAAGAACAAACTGACAGTAATCAGAGGGGGGGAGGGATAATGAGGATAATGGGGGGGGGCTATGAAGAAACATATATAAAGGACACATGGACAAAGCCAGAGGGGTTAGGTTCCGGGCTGGAAGGTGGTGATGGGTCGGGCTGGGGCCATGGTGGAGTGAAAATGAAGACAATTGTACTTGAACAATAAGAAAGGGTTTTTTTAAATTACAAAACATAATACTTCGAGTAAAAGGATCAAGGAAAATCTGTACATCTACTACCCCATCCCCAAATAGCAGAGTTAATATCTTAGTGTATTTTTGTTGAGTCTCTTTTTAAAATTTAATCTTTATTATGTTTTTCCATTATCATTTAGTTCCCTTATATTTCCCTCCCTGCAGCAATCACTACACTGTTGTCCATTTCCATGAGTCTTTTTTCCTTTTTGCTCAAGACTTTCACCCCCTAACCTCCCCCATCCTCTAGTTCTCATCTGTTCTCCATCTATGAGTCTGTCTTTTTTTGTTAGTTCAGTTTGTTCATTAGCTTCTACATATTAATAAAATCATATGGTGTTTGTCTTCATCTGACTTGCTTATTCGACCTAGCATAAAGTTCTCCAGGTCCATCCATACTGTATTAAACAGAATTTTTTTTTATAGCCAAGTAGAATTCCGTTGTGTAAAGGTCCCATAGTTGTTTTATCCATTCATCTACTGATGGGAAGCTGGGCTGCTTTCATATTTTGGTGATTGTAAATAAAGCTACAATGAAAATAGGTGTGTTTATGTTCTTTAGAATTAATGTTTTAGGTTCCTTTGGATATATTCCAAGAAGGGTAGTCAATGGGTCAAAAAACAGATCCATTTTTAATTTTTGAGGTATCTCCACACTGCATTCCACAGTGGCTGCACCATTATGCAATCCCACCAACAGTGCATTTTTCCTATGTCTATGGTCCATCTCTATGTCCTGTTTTGAGAAGTGTCCATGCAGGTCTGGTGCCCATTTGTTAATTGGGTTGTTTGATTTTTGGTGTTGAGGTGTGTAAATGTTACATAAACTTTGGATATTAAATCCTTATCAAATGTATCAGCAAATATGTTCTCCCATTCTGTGGGTTGTCTTTTTATTTTGTTGATGCTTTGCTTTGCTGTGTAAAACATTTTTAGTCTGATAAAGTCTCAATTGTTTATTTTTATTTTGTTTCCCTTACCTAGAGTGATATATGCAATAAAAAATTTCTATGAAAAATATCCGAGATTTCACTGCCTATGTTTTATTCTAGGATTTTTATAGTATCAGGTCTAATATTTTATTCTTTGATCCATTTTGAATTTATTCTTGCATGTGGTATAAGAAGGTGGTCTAGTTTTATTTTTCTGCACATATTTGTCCAGTTTTTCCAACACCATTTATTAAACTATTGTTAGCCCATTTTTGTATTGTATGCATTTGCTTCCTCTGTTGAATATTAAGTAACTATAAAGGTGTGGGCTTATTTCCGGGATTTCTATTCTGTGCCATTAATGTATGTTCTGTTTTTATACCAGTACCATGCTGCTTTGATTACTATGGCCATGTAGTATAATTTGATATAAGGTAACATGATTCCACCAAGTTTGTTCTCCTCTCTCAATTGCTATGTTTGGCCTTTTGTGGTTCCATATAAATTTTTTAAATATTTGTTCTAGTTCTGTGAAATATATCATTGGAATCTTAATAAAAGTTGCATTGAATCCATAGGTAGCTTTGGGTAGTATTGACATTTTAATTATGTTAATTATTCCTATTCATGAATACAGTATGTTCTTCCACTTATCTGTATCTTCATCAATTTCTTTCTTCAGTGTCTTATAATTTTCCAAGCACAGGTCTTTACATCTTTGATTGTGTTTATTCCTATGTATTTTATTCTTTTTGAAGCAACTGTGAATAGGATTGTTTTCTTAATTTCCCTTTCTTTTAGTTATTGGCTTATAAAAATGCAACTGATTTCTGAATATTAACTTTGTATCCCACTACTTTGCTGAATTCATTTATCAATTTTAATAGTTTTTAGTGGAACATTTGGGGTTCTCTATGTACAATATCATGGCATCTGCATATAAGACGGTTTTACTTATTTTTTTCAAATTTGGATGCCTTTTATTTCTTCTTCTTGTCTGATTGCTGTGGCTAGGACTTTCAGTATTATATTGAATAAGAGAGATAAAAGTAGACATCCCTGTCTCATTTCTGATCTTAAGGAGAACACTTGTAGTTTTTGCCCATGGAATATGATACTGGCAGTGGGTTTGTCATAGATGGTCTTTATTATGTTCTGGTATATTGTCTCTATTTTCACTTTGCTGAGAATATTATAATAAATGAGTGCTGGGTTTTATCAAAAGCTTTTCTGCATCTATTGATATAATCATGTGGTTTTATACTTCATTTTGTTTAAATGCTATATCATATTTATTGATTTGTAAATCTTAAAGCAACCTTGCATTTCCAGAATAAATCCCAGTTGATCACAAGGTATTACCTTTTTGATGAATCGTTGAATTTGTTTTGCTAATATTTTGTTGTAGGTTTTGGCACCCCTGTTCATCAGGGATATTGGCCTATAATTTCTTTCTTTGTAGTGTTTTTTTCTGCTTTTGGAATTAGGATAATGCTGGCCTTCTGAAATTAGTTTGGGAGCTTCCCTCCTACTGCTTTCATGAAATAGTTTGAGAAGGAGAGGAATTCTTTCTTTTCAGAGTGTTTAGTAAAATTCACCTGTGAAGCCATCTGGTCAAGGGCTTTTGTTTGTTGGAACTTTTTTTGGTTACTGCTTCAACTTCTGTAAGGCAATCTGTCTATTCAGATTCTCTGATTGATCCTGATTTAATTTTTCAAAGATTGCATGTTTGTAGAAATTTACCCATTTGCTCAGGTTGTTGAATTTGTTGGCATATAATTGTTCATAATATTTTCTTACAATCTTTTATATTTCTTTGATGTTGGTTGTTATTTCTCCTCTTGCATTTCTGATTTTATTTTTGGGGCTCTTTCTCATTTTTCTTGATGGGGATGGTTAAACTTGTGTCAATCTTGTTTATTTTTTCAAAGAATCAGGTCTTTCAAAGAAAATATTCATCAATCTTTTGTATCATTATTAGATTCTATTTCATTTATCTCTGCTCTGATATTTATCATTTCCTTCCTTCTACTCATATTGGGCTTTGTTTGCTGTTCTCTTTCAAGTTCCTTTAAGTGTGCAGTTAGAAGTGTTAAGTGTGAAATTTATTTGAGGTTTTTCTGTTTCTTGTTTTTGTTTTTAGATAACCCTGTAATTCTATGAATCTCTTACTTAGGATTATTTTCCCAATGTCTCACAGATTTTGGATTGTTATGCCTTCATTTTATTTGTTTCAAAGTATCTTATATTTTTCCCTTGATCTGGTTATTGATCCATTCATTGTTTAATTAAATATATTTAGTTTTGATGTGTTTATTTGTTTTTCAGTTTTCTTCTCATTGTTGATTTCTAGTTTCATAAGATTGTGATCAGAGAAGGTGCTTGACATGATTTCCATTTTCTTAAGTTCAAGAAGATTTGTTAAGTTTCCTAGCATGTGGTCTATCTTAGAAAACATTCCATGTGCACTTGAAATGTGTGTATATTCTGCTTTTTGGGGATGAAATATTCTAAATATATCAATTAAATCCACTTGATCTAGTGTGTAGACATAAGTTTCAGTAAGTAAATTGACATTTTTGTTGATTACATTTGAGTACTGTCAGCAAAAAAAACAGTCAGTCAGAGCATCAGAAGAGTCTCCAGCAATTGACCAGGATGGTGGCATGGGTAGGTTTTTACTTACACTGAGTGTGGTGAAAACTAATATGGAAGATAGAGCCTGACCACAAGCTAAAAGCTAGAATGATGAATGGATAGTGCAACAAATGATAGAAAGAGAAGTAAAGGAAGTTGGTGGCATGGTAGGAGGAGGCAGATTCTACTTCCCCCTATACATGGGAGGAAAACCTAGCCAATCTACAGAGGAACAGAGCATACAGCCAACAGTACCATAACATATATGAAAATAGGAGATCAAAATCTATAGCGGACATTGAAAACCAGAAAGTAAGGAGATTTCTTCAGGACAATAGAAGCCCAGGGATCAGCGCAGAGACCAGGGCAGCTGAAGCCCCCAGCTGGCTCTTGCTGGGTCTGCCATAGGTCTCTATGGAGTGAGCCAGGTCAACTGCTTGCTCCCCAGCCAAACAAGGGTTGAGCAGCAATAGGAGAGACCTGGTTGCTTGAAGTCACAGAGAGAGAAGTTAAGGTCTGAGCGGCAAACACGCTGGGGCTGTGAGCACCCACCCATAGCCCTGGGTGGAGTGCACGCCAGAGCCCATGCAACCAGAGGCGCCTGCAAGCAGAGGAGGGGGCTTTGTGGAAGCCACACTGGGAACCCAGGGAGTGTGAGTGATCCATGGGAGAACTAGAGCCCACACATGTGAACCCAGGGAGTGTGCATGATCAGTGGGAAACTCGGAGTTCACACCCATGAACTTAGGGTGAGTGTGGACACTGCAGAAATCTGGAACCCACACTCATAAACTAGGGCAGTGTGAGTACTATATAGGAGAACAGAGCTCACACTGTTAAACCCAGGGACTGTGCACAACCCGTGGGAAACCTGGAGCTCACCCTGGTGAACCCAGTGTGAGCGCGGAAAATGCAGGAAACCTGGGGAGCTCACACTCTGTAGAAAAACATGAACCCTCACCCTTAAATCAAGGATAGCACACACACTCCATTGGAGACCCAAGCTCACACTCATTAACTCAGGGAAAGCGCGTGCTTGGCAGCAGGCCCACAGCCCACATCCCGGCCCTATACGGAGAGGCACTGGGCTAGCCCTGGGAAGAGTTGCCCAAAGCTGACTGAGTGCTCAACAGGAAGAAAAGCCATACCATCACCCCTTGGCCGTGGAAGCCAGGAAGTCCGGAAAAACCAGCTTGGCAAGTTTGAAAACAGCAAGAGGTGTTTGTTTGTTTGTTTGTTTTATGTTGTTGTTTTAGTTTTATTTTGTTTTTAAAACATTTTAAATTGTTTTTATTATTTTTATCTTTTTTATCCCTAAATTCCTTTTGCTTCTTTTTATTTCATTCTTCTGTTATTCCTTCTTCTTTTCTTTCTAATTTTATCTCTTCTTCCTTCCTCTTTCTTTTTCTTTTTTCATTTTTTCCCTTTTTAAATACCCACAAGTGAGACCAAAAACAAACAAACAAACCTGGAACTGTGAAAAAAACAGAGTTGGCCCCAAAGAGAGGGCATCCCAACAGCTGAGACAGTGGAAGCTTGAACACCAGGATACCGAAAGGAGACTGCACCACTGAATCTTACAGGTATTCTATAACAGAAGTTCACACCATAAACCCAGGAACCCAGAACAGATTAATTTCAGAAGTTGAGGCTAACAAGTAGAGTCTCACAAGCAATGGGAAGACAAAGAAACAATCCCCAAAT
Source organism: Anoura caudifer (assembly GCA_004027475.1). NCBI lineage: Eukaryota > Metazoa > Chordata > Mammalia > Chiroptera > Phyllostomidae > Anoura > Anoura caudifer. The sequence goes on from PVKU01011921.1 coordinate 35,162, forward strand.
GAAAGGAAAGGAGGAAGCCCCAGAAAGAATGTGATATGAAATTGAGGCAACTCATCTATCAGATATTGAGTTCATAGCAATGGTTATCAGGAAGCTCCATGAGCTCTCAATGAGCTACCAGAAAACTACAGGGAAGCTATGATGAGCTCACTGCAAAATATATCAACATGAAAAAGGCAATAGAAACTATCAACAAAGGCAGAGGAAATGAAGAATACAATTTCTGAACTGAAGAACACAGTAGAAAGAATCAAAAGTAGGATGGATGAAGCAGAAGATCAAATCAGTGAGTTGGAGGACAAAGTAGAAAAAAAAAAAAAAACACACCCAGAAAGAGCAAGAAAAGGAAAAGAGGCTCAGAAAAAATGAAGAGGGATTAAGAGACATGCAAGACAAAATGAAACATAATAATATCTGTATAATAGGGATACAGAAGGAGAAGAGGAAGAGCAAGGGATAGAGAACCTATTTGAAAAAGTAATGATGGAAAACTTCCCTAATTTGATGAGAGAAAAAGTCACACAAATCCAGGAAACACAGAGGGTCCCAATCAAGAGGAACCCAAAGAAGCCCACTTCAAGACACATCATAATTAAAATGACAAAATTCCAAGACAAAGAGAGAATCTTAAAAACAGCAAGGGAGAAAAGGAAGTAACGTACAAAGGAGCTCCGATAAGGCTGGCAGCTGACTTCTCAATGGATATGTTCCAAGCCAGAAGAGAAAGGCAAGAAATATTCTAAGTAATGAGAACCAAAGGCCTGCAACAAAGACTGCACCCAGAAGGCTTTCAATCAAGATAGAGGCCAAATAAGGAGCTTCCCAAACAAAAGAAGTCTAAAAGAATACAGCTCTACAAAACCAGTTATTCAAGAGATACTGAAGGGACTGCTTTAAGGAAAGGAAAGAAAAGAGAAACAGAGAAACATAGGTATGAAAATGGCAATGAATAAGTACCTATCAACAATAACCTTAAACCTAAATGGATCAAACGCTCCAATCAAAAGGCATAGAATAGCTGAATGGATAGGAAAGCATGACCCACACATATGCTGCCTACAAGAGACCCACCTCAGGACAAAAGACCTACACAGAATCAAAGTGAAAGGGCTGGAAACAAATTTTTCAAGCAAATGGACAGGAAAAAAAAAGGCAGGGTAGCAACACATATCATACAAAATATACCTCAAAAAAAGAGCCATAAAGAGAGACCCAGAAGGTCACTTCATAATACTCAAGGGAAGAATCCATCAAGAAGACATAAATATATATGCACCCAACATACAAGCACCCAAATACATAAAGAAAATCTTAGAGAACTTCAAGAAAGATATTGACAACAACACAATTATAGTAGGGGATTTTAACAGCCCACTGTCAAAAATGGATAGATATTCCAAACAAAATACCAACAAAGATATTGTGGCATTGAACAGCACTCTAGATGAAATGGACTTAACTGATATATATAGAGCCCTTCATCACAAAGAAACTAAATACACATTCTTTTCTTATGCATATGGAACATTTTCAAAGATAGACCACATGATAGGACACAAAACAAGCCTCAACAAATTCAAGAAAATTAAAATCATACCACGCATTTTCTCTGACCACAAGGGAATGAAACTAGAAACCAACACCAAGGGGAAAAAACCAAAACCCTCAAAATCATGGAGATTGAATAGCATGCTATTAAACAATAAATGGATCAAGAATGAAATTAGGGAGGAAATCAAAAAGTTTCTGGAAACAAACAAAAATGAACTTACAGTGACCCAAAGACATTCCTGAGAGGGGAATTCATAGCCACAGAAGCCTGCGTAAAAAAGATAGAAACATTTCAAACAAACAACCTAAGCCTACGCCTACAAGAACTGGAGGAACAGCAACAAAGACAGCCCAGAGCAAGTAGAAGGAAGGAAATAACTAATATCAGAGCAGAATTAAATTAGTGGCCACAGAATTAATTTATGCCACAGAATTAATTTAGTGGCATAGAGACTAAAAGCACGATTCTAAGGATCAATGAATCCAGGAGCTGATTCTTTGAAAAGATTAACAAAATGAACAAGCCTTTAAGCATGCTCATCAAGAAAAAAAAGTGTGAGCACTCAAATAAACACAATCAGAAATGAAAAAGGTAAGATTACAACTGACACCGCAGAAATACAAAGGATTATAAGAAATTACTATGACGAAAAGTATGCCAAGAAATTTGAAAACCTAGGTGAAAAAGACAAGTTTCTAGAAAAATATAATCTTCCAAACTCAATGAAGAAGAAGCACAAAGCCTGAACAGACCAATAACAGCAGATGACATTGAAGCAGTAATCAAAAAACTCCTGACACACAAAAGCCCTGGACCAGATAGTTTCACCGGAGAATTCTACACAGCATTTAAGGAAGAACTAGCCCCTATCCTTCACAGAATATTCGAAAAAATTCAAAATGATGGAAGACTCCCCAACTCTTTATGAAGCCAGCATCATCCTAATCCCCAAACCAGATAAAGACACAACAAAGAAAGAAAACTTCAGGTCAATATCGCTGATGAACATAGACACTAAAATCCTGAACAAAATATTGGCAAAAAGCATCCAACAATACATTAAAAAGATCATATACCATGAAGAAGTGGGATTCATCCTAAGGATACAAGGATGGTTCAATATTCACAAATCAGTAAATGTAATACATCACATAAGCCAAAGCAAAGACAAAAATCACATGATCATATCAATAGATGTGGAAAAAGCATTTGATAAGGTACAGCACCCATTTATGATGTAAACACTCAGCAAAGTGGGAATAGAGGGAGCATTCCTCAACATAGTAAAGGCCATACATGGGAGACCTACAGCCAACATCATACTCAATGGGCAAAAACTAAAAGCTTTTCCACTAAGATTAGGGACAAGACAAGGATTTCCACTTTCTCCACTTTTATTCAATATAGTATTGGAAGTCTTAGCCACAGTGATTAGACAAGAAAAGGAAATAAAAGGCATCCAAATTGGAAAGGAGGAAATAAAACTATCATTGTTTGCAGATGACATGATAGTGTACATAGAAAATTCTATAGCCTAGGCCAAAAAGCTCCTTGACCTAATAAATGAATTTGACCAAATAGCCGGATACAAAGTCAATATCCAGAAATCAAAGGCACTTTTGTATACCAACAATGAAAGAGCAGAAGCAGAAATCAGGAAAAAAATCCCATTTGATATAGCAAAAAGAAAAAAAAATACCTAGGAGTAAATCTAACCAAGAAGATAAAAGACCTGTATACAGAAAACTACACAACACTGAAGAAAGAAATCAAGGAAGACACAAACAAATGGAAGCATATATCATGTTCATGGAACAGAAAAATTGATATCATCAAAATTTCCATACTGCCCAAAGCAATTTACAAATTCAATGCAATACCTATTAAAGTACCAATGGCATATTTCACAGACATAGAACACTTCAAATATTTATATGGAACCATAAACAACCCCAGATAGCTGCAGCAATTTTGAGAAAGAAGAGCAAAGTAGGAGTGATTACAATACCTGATACCAATCTCTATTACAAGGCCACTGTAATCAAAACAGCCTGGTACTGGCATAAAAACAGGCACATGGACCGGTGGAATAGAACAGAGAGCCCAGAAATAAACCCAAGTCTCTACAGTCAATTAATATTCGACAAAGGGGGCAGCAACATAAAATGGAGTAAAAATAGCCTCTTCAACAAGTGGTGCTGGGAGAACTGGACAGCTACGTGCAGAAAAAAAAAAAAATGAAACTGGAGCACCAGCTTCACCATACTCAAAAATAAAATTAAGGTGGATAAAAGATTCAAATATAAGCCATGACACCATTAAAGTCCTAGAGGAGAACATAGGCAGGCAAATCTCAGATATTTCATGCAGCAACATTTTTACTGATATGTCCCCTAGAGCAAGGGAAATAAAGGAAAGAATAAACAAATGGGATATCATCAAAATAAAAAGTTTTGGAACTTTTTATTTAAAAAGAGAGGAACACAGGTACAAAAATGGCAATGAATAAGTACCTATCAATAATAACTTTAAACGTAAACGGATTAAATACTCCAATCAAAAGGCATAGAATAGCTGAATGGATAAGAAAGCATGACCCACACATATGCTGCCTACAGGAGACACACCTCAGGACAAAAGACCAACACAGACTCAAAGTGAAGGGCTGGAAACAAATTTTCCAAGCAAATGGACAGGAAAAAAAGCCAGGGTAGCAATACTCATATCAGACAAAATAGACTTCAAGAGA
>PVKU01011922.1:0-39505 GCA_004027475.1 Anoura caudifer
AACATATCCTACAGTGAAGATTCAAATATACAACAGCTGTGGTACATATACAATAGAATATTACTTGGCCACAAAGCGGGGGTGGGGGGGGTGGGGGGGTGGAGAATGACCCCGGGTGGTGTGGCTGAGTGGACTGAGTGCCAGTCTGCCAGTCTGTGAACCACAGGGTGGCAGTTCAATCCCAGTCAGGGTACGTGCCTGGGTTGCAGGCCAGGTCCCCAGTAGGGGGCGCTCGAGAGGCAACCACACATCATTGCTCTTTCTCTCCCTTTCTCCCCCTGTTCCCTTCTCTAAAAATAAATAAATAAAACCTTAAAAAAAAAAAAAAAGAATGACATCTTACCATTTACAACAACATGGATGGACCCAAAGAGTATTACACTAAGTGAAATAAGCCAGAAAAAAATAAATACCACATGATTTCACTTATATGTGGAGTATAAAAAGCAAAATAAACGCCACAGAAACAGATTCACAGATACAGAGATCAGACTGATGGTTGCCAGAGGGTAGAGGAGGTGGGAGGCTGGATGAAAAGAGTAAAGGAATTAAGTAACACAGATTGCTAGTCATAAAATAGTCATGGGGATGTAAATAAGAGCATAGGGAATATAGTCAATAACTATGTATGGTGCCAGGTGGGCACTTGAAATATCAGGGGAACCACTTTGTGAAGTATGATCACCTAACCACTATGCCATACACCCGAAACTAATGTAAAATAATACTGAATGTAAATTGTAATTGAATTTTTTTTAATTTTAAAAGAAAGTAGATAAAAGCCCTGGCTGGTATAGCTCAGTGGATTGAGCATGGGCTGTGAACCAAAGGGTCGCCAGTTCGATTCCCAGTCAGGGCACATGCCTGGGTTGTGGGCCAGGTCCCCAGTGGGGGCTACGTGAGAGGCAATCACACACTGATGTTTCTGTCTCTTTCTTTCTCCCTTCCCCTCTGTCTAAAAACAAATAAATAAAATCCTTAAAAAACAGAAGGATAAAAGACAAACATGGAAAGCTGAAAATATAGCTGGTATAGTCCAAATTCATGCAATCTCTAAAAAAATTCCAACTGTTTTGTTTTTACAGAAATGACAAGCTGATCCTAAAGTTCATATGAGAATGCAGGGGACCCAAACAGCCAAAACAATTTTGGAAAGAACAAAGTTGGAAGTCTAGCACTTCCTGATTTCAAAACTTAAATACAAAGCTACAGTATTCAAGACAGTGTGGTAGTAGCATAAGAATAGACATACAGATCAACAGAAAAGAATCAAGAGTCCAGAAATAAATCCACACATCAATGGCCAATTGGTTTTTGACACAGCTACCAAAATAATTCAATGGAGGGAGGAATAGTCTCTTCAACAAATGATAGGAGAACTAAATATTTGTATGCAAAAGATGAACTGAGACTCCTCCTACTTCACACCATATACAAAAGTTAACTTAAAATAAATAAAAATCCACCATCTTACACCCATCAAGGTAGCTACTACCAAAAACAAACAAACAAACAAACAAACAAACAAAAATGGTTAAGTGTTGGTGAGGATTTGGAGAAATTGGAACCCTTGTGCATTGTTAGTGGGAATCTAAAATGATACAGCCACTGTGGAAAACAGTATGGCAGTTCCTCAAAAAATTAAAAATTACCATATGGTCTAGCAATTCCACTTCTAGGTATATACACAAAATAATTGATAGAAGGGTCTCAAAGAGAATTTGTACACCCACGTTCATAGCAGCATTATTCAGAATACCTAAAAAGTGTAAGCAATCCCAGTGTCCACCAGCAGATAAATGAATAGGCAAAATGGGGTATATACATAAAATGTAATACTATTTAGCCTTAAAAAAGAAGGAAATTCTCGCAACATAAATGAACCTTGAGGACACTATGCTAAATGAAGTCAGTCAGTCACGAAAAGATAAAAACTGTATGATTACACTTACAAGAAACCTAGTCAAAATGGAGACAGAAAATAGAATGAATAGTAGCTGTCAGGGTCTGAAGAGAGAGAGGATGGGGAGTTATTATTTAACGGGTATACAGCTGCACTGGGTTGAACTTCCTGTTTTAAGTTATATTCTACCTAAGTAGCACTATTTTTTTAAAGATTTTATTTATTTCCAGAGGGTGGGAGAAAGAGAGGGAAACACTGATCAGCACCTCTTGTACCCCACCCCCAGCTGGGGATCCACAACCCAGGCATGTGTCCTGAGTGGGAATCAAAACAGTGACCCTTCAGTTCACAGGCTGGCACCAAGTCCACTGAGCCACACCAGCCAGGACAGCATTACTGTTTTAAATAGTTTTTATCGAATAATTTATGTCAAATAAGTCCTGTATTTTACGTTTTTGGGTTTTCTGGGGTTTTTTTTTGTTTTGTTTTGTTTTTTTAGAGTTTATTTTTAGAAAGGGAAAGGGAGAGAGAAAGAAAGGGAAAGAAACATCAATGTATGGTTGCCTCTTGCACATCCCCTAGCGGGGACCTGGCCCATAACCCAGGCATATGCCCTGACTGGGAACCGAACCAGCGACCCTTCGGTTCACAGGCTGGCACTCAATCCACTGAGCCACACCAGCCAGGGCTTACTTTGTTTCCTTAAAATGATGAGGACATTCACAGAGGGATAGGCATTACCCAGTGAAGGATGTCCTAGTCAGGGCAGAGTTAAGAAGGGCATCCCCAGGAGAGGGGAGGAGAAAGAATGGCATCTATGCAGGTCAGCCAAAGCAATGGGAGGTTGATTATATATATACAGGGGAACTTATCAAATGAGTAAATATATTAAGAATACTAGAAGCCAAGTTTCTCACTGTCAGAAAAAGAATGCCAATACTGAAAATATTGTTCCTGATCTTCAGAATTTAACAAATCACTTACTGATTATAGAGGGAAAAGGAATGCTGGCAGACATCACTTTAGTCAAGTAATGAGTAAAAATTCTCTGTAATGCGTCAAAGTGAAACTGCATACTACCTGACAGGAAGTAATGAAAAGAATTCAATCAAAACCATACCACTTGATAGTATGCAGAGAGTGGATACAGCACTGCTACTGTGACGTTCCTGCCTAAGATGTATGGCCTAAATCTAATCTCAAGAAAACATCAGACAAACCTAAGTGGAAGGACATTCTCCAAAATAACTGGACTCTAATTTTCAAGAGTATCAAGGTCACAGGGCCAAGGAAAAACTAAGCAACTGAAAGAGACTAAAGAAATGTAACTAAATGCAAAGTAACTCTGGACTGGATTCTTTCCTATCTAGAACATTATTAGAACAACTAGCAAAACCTGAATGGGGTCTAAAAATTAGATGACATAAGATCTCAATGAATTTCCTAATTTTGATGATTGTATTGTGATTGTGTAGCAGCATGTCCTTGTTTGTAAGAAATACACATTAAAGTAATTGGGGTTGATGAGGAATCATGGTGACAACTTACTCTAAAATGATTAAAGAAATGTTCTAGCCCTGGCTGGTGTGGCTCAGTGGATTGGGCGCTGGCCTGCGAACCAAAGGGTTGCTGGTTCGATTCCCAGTCAGGGCACATGCCTGGGTTGCGGGCCGGGTCCCTAGTGAGGGGCATGTGAGAGGCAACCACACACTGATGTTTCTCTCCCTCTCTTTCTCCCACCCTTCCCCTCTGTCTAAAAATAAAGAAAATCTTTTTTTAAAAAGTCTCTTTAAATAAAAAAAATGTTCTATGTATTATATCTGCAACTTTTCTATAGATTTGAGATTGTTTCAAAATTTCAGAAAGTAAAACAAAAAAATCAGAAAAGCCCAAAGGCAATTACAGCAGTCACTTTATTAGAATGTGATTAGAAAGTATATTGGATTGAATGGTCCCCAAAAAGATATGTGGCACATCTTAATTCTTGGGACCTGTGAACATTATTTTATTTGAAAAAAGTGTCTACAGATATAATTAAGGATCTTGACAAGATCATCCTGAATGACATGTGTGGGCTCTAAATTTAATATCAAGAGTCCTTGTAAGAGACAAAAAAAGGGAAGACACACAGAGAGGGAAAGGTAACGAAGATGAAAGCAGAGACTGGAGGGATGTGACCACAAATCTAGGAAGCCAAGGAATGCTAAGAACCAGCCACCACAAGCTGAAAAGAGGCAAGGAAGGACCCTACTCCCACAGAGCCTCCAAAGGGAGTGTGTCCCCACTAATACACTAATTTTGGACTTCTGGGTTCCAAAACTATGAGAGAATAAATTTCTGATGTTTTAAGCCACTCAGGATTTGTTTGTTTATTTGTTTGTAATTTATTATAGCAGCCCTATGAAACTAATACAGATGGTATAAATAAGGAGACATTTTATCTAAAGAAAATCAATCACTTCCTTTAATATATTATTATTTTAAGGAATCTATTTCTTTAAAAAAAATTTTTTTTGAAGATTTCTTTTATTTCCAGAGAGAAGGAAAGGGAGGGAGAAAGAGAGGGAGAGAATCATCAATGTGTGGTTGCCTCTCATGTGCCCCCAAATGGGGACCTGGCCTGCAACCCAGGCATGTGCCCTGGCTGGGAATTAAACTGGGGGCCCTTTGGTTCACAGGTCTGCATTCAATCCACTGAGCCACACCAGCCAGGGACTATTTCTAAACTGATATCATTGTGGCTTCTGTAAAACAACTGATTTCAAAAATGTCATCTGATATAAACCTTTAGGAAGTTGGCAAAGGAGTGTTCTCACTTACACTGGCATGATGCTCTACCAGTGGTAGGGTAAGTGCTCAAAGGACAACAGCAGATACTTCTATTACCAGATAATGCTAAAGAGGATTGTTTTCACTTCCAGACCAACAAAAATACCACATGTATTAGAAAGACATTCAGGTGACAATATTCTGAAGCTTGTTGAAGAAAAAAATGTGGAATTCAGTCCTTTTCTCCACTTAGAACTATTGTTAAGACATTACTTTTACAATATCATGGTATATGTTTTGTTGTTGTTTTGGGTTTTGGGGCTTTTGTTATTGGGTTGGCAATGAAATGAAATGCTGAACACAGACAACAGTGACACCTAAGATTTCACGATTCTACCTATTTCATGGGGTCAACATTACTGGACAGTTAAGCCACAGTGATATTAAAAACTACTACCTATTATGTGTCCATATTTTCTTTCAACTTGTTCCCCACAGGCTTGCAGGGTACGTAACACTATCCCCATTCTATTATAGACAAGAGAGGTGAGGTTGAAGAAAATCAGTTAAGTGACCTGCCTAAGGCACAGTAAGTTAGAAACTGACTCAGTAGGCACGATGCTTCAAAATCCTGCTATTTTTTCCCCACCGCATCACTTGCTGTTGGCGTTTCCTGAACATTGTTGGCAAAAACTGAATGCCTACTATGCATCAGGCATTCAGTGATATTCAGGGAATATAATGAATAAGACAAGGACTTTGACCAGGAGAGCTCAGTCTAGAGGGGGTAAGAGTCAACCATGTCTACACACTAAGAAACAGTTTTATAATGGAACCCTACTTAACTGCCTACATGCCTGGGACATACTTCATAGAGAAGCCTTTTCTGCTGGGTCTCCAAGGATGAATAAAGAATTCAGAAGGAGGGGGAGTTAGGGTGGAAAGACATTCTCTGTATAAGGAAAAGTACAAAGACTACAAGAAAATGTTTCTGGGTAGGATCAATTAGAACTGTTTCAATTGTAGTAATATTTCTCTTGAAGTACTAATATATAGTATAGGAATAAAAGTGGCCATATTTTTGTCCTAAATTTTGTCCACTTTTAATGTTTTTAAGAAATACTACATATTTCTGTAGATTTAAAGTAATAATTTACCTCAAGAAACTTGCACACACAAAGCAAATGATAACCACTGTGTCTGACGCACAAATAGCATTTAACGGTGGGCAATACTATCTATTTGACTCCACTGATCTCCCCTGTTTCTTGTCACTTCATGCATCTGAGAAGTTATTTAATCAAACATTATTGTATATTAAGTATTTCTACTGTACTAACCTATTCCCCATGGACTTACAGCTAGACTACAAAAGTTTTAAATAAAAATCAAAGTCCTTTGATTCTTAAGCCCCAAAGTCAGATTATTTTAAAACAAACATAAGCAGACATTTTTTAAAATTAGGTGACCTGTCCATGAGACAATAATGTTGGTACTAGTCTATATGCATGAATACTGAAAACGTGCAGTTTGTATTTTTTTGCTACAGTGCAATTGTGTGAAACAAATTTTCCTATGTAATGAAAATATACAATAACGTATTTAATGCAACACTTGAGGGCCCTTTTATTATGGAAGAAAAATACTATTCTTAAAGTCTGTTACAACAAAATGACAGTGAATGCTGTACCATCTGAATATATTTTGCTTTAACTTTGTGCTTGTGATATTATGATTATATATTTTAATTAATTATATACCATCTGAGCTGTCAATTTTAACCCAAATGTGCAATAGTTCATGTACTCGTTTGTATCCATCAATAATATCAGTCACTTGAAAAGTGTTCTGCCCTGGCTGGTGTGGTTCAGTGGATAGAGTGCCAGCCTGCAAACTGAAAGGTCACCGGTTCAATTCCCACTCAGGGCACATGCCTGGGGTGCAGGCCAGATGCTTGGTCAATGTATTTCTCCCACATCAACATTTCTCTTCTATTTCTCCTTCCTTTCCCCATTTTCTAAAAAGATATAGATAAAAACTTTTAAAAAGCTTTTAAAAAAGTATTCTAATAAAGTTGGGAAACATTAGATATAAGGAAGGAGGAGACAATTTATCAAAGCTAAGGGAGCCCTGGCCAGGTGACTCAGCTGACTGGAGTGTTGTATGGTACACCAAAAGGGTGCGGGTTTGATTCTCCAATAAATAAGGAACATACCTAAGTTGCAGGTTTGATACCTGTTCAGGGCACATGCAGGAGGCAACTCATAGATGCATCTCTCTCATATCAATGTTTCTCTCTGTCTATCCCTCCTCAACCCTGGTCTCTCTAAAATCAGTAATAAAATATTCTCAAGTGAGGACAGGAAAAAAAAAGGCTAAGGGAAATTAGTGATAACTATGTTAACTGTTACAAAAGTTAGATAAAAACTGAGGTATCCACTGAATTTGGTAATTAATTATCAATGACCTTAATGAACAGTCCCAGGACAGTGAACAGATTATTCTTTCATAACTATGGCACTGAAATGCCAGACACGGAAGGGATGAAGAAGAGGATGGCATTGGCTCTAGTGAGGGAAGGGAGTTAAAGGGTTGGTTTGTTTGTTTAGGATGAGGGAAATCCTGGGTAACTTTGCATGCTGAAGAGAATTAATAGAGAAGAGACTAGAACTAGGAACGCTGGTACAATTACTAGAAAGCAAGGATTTGGCAGGAAAAAAAAAAAAAGATGGAAAGCAAAAGTTATCCTGGCAAAGGGAAAAGTATAGCTTCTCCAGAGAAGAAAGATGATTAAGGTAATTTGGAGCAATGGCTGGCTCTGTAGTTCGAGAATGTATGTTTTTAAAATAAGCTCTTTATAAATTTTGGATATTAAACCTTTATCAGATATATCTGCAAATATGTTCTCCCATTCAGAGGGTTGTCTTTTTATCCTGTTGATAGTTTTCTTTGCTGTGCAAAAACTTTTTAGTTTGATGTAGTCCTATTTATTTTTTTCTTGTTTCCCTTTCCTGAGGAGATATATCAGAAAAAATATTGTTACGAGCAATGTCTAAGATTTTTACACCTATGTTTTCTTCTAGGATTTTTATGGTTTTGGGTCTAACATTTAAGTCTTTAATCCATTTTGAATTTATTCTTGTGTGTGGTGTTAGAAGGTCATCTAGTTTCATTTTTCTGCACATATCTGTCCAATTTTCCCAACACCATTTATTCAATAAACTATCATTAGTCCATTGTATGTGCTTGCTTCCTCTGTCAAATATTAATTGACTATAAAGGTGTAGGTTTATGCCCTGGCTAGCGTGGGTCAGTGGACTGAGCACCAGCATGTGACCCAAACAGCCGCTGGTTTGATTTCCAGTCAGGGCATATGCCTGGGTTGTGGGCCAGGTCCCCAGTGTGGGGCGCTTGAAAGCCAGCCACAGACTAATGTTTCTCTCCTTTTCTTTCTCCCTCTCTAAAACCCTTCCCCTCTCTAAAAATAAATACATAAAATCTTAAAAAAAAAAAAAAAAAAAGGTTTATTTCTGAGCTCTCTATTCTGTTCCATTAAAAAACAGGCAAACAATCTGAATACAATTCTCCAAAGAGGACATACAGATGGCCAATATACATATTAAAAGATGCACACAACTTACCCATCATCAGAGAAATGCAAACTGAAACCACAATGAGATATCACCTCACACTGGTGAGAATGGCTATCATCAACAAATCAATGAACAACAAGTGCTAGTGAGGATGTGGAGAAAGGGGAACCCTTCTGCACTGCTGGTGGGAATGCAGATTGGTACAGCCACTGTGGAAAGCAGTATGGAGTTACCTCAAAACATAAAAAATAGAACTGTGACCCAGCCAGGTTGCTCAGTTGATTCGAGTGTCGTCCTGATACGTCAAGGTTGCTGATTTGATCCCCAGTAAGGACATATACAAGAATCAACCAACGAATGCATAAATAAGTGAAACAACAAACTGATGTTTCTCTTTCTCCCTCTCATTTCCTCTAAGATCAATAAAAATAAATTTTTTTAAAACATGGAACTGCCTTATCACCCAGTGATTCCACTTCTGGGAACTTACTGAAGAAATCCAAAACACTATTTTAAAAGAATATATACAACCCTATGTTGATTGCAGTGACATTTACAATCGCCAATATCTGGAAACAGCTCAAGTGCCCATCAGTAGATGAGTGGATAAAACAACTATGGGACATTTACACAATGGAATACTACTTGGCTATAAAAAAAGAAGAAAATTTTACTATTTGTGACAGTATGGATGGACCCGGAGAATATTATGTTAAGTAATAAGCCAGTCACAGTAAGACAAATACAGTATGACTTCACTCGTATGTAGAATCTAATGAACAAACTGAACTAATAAGCAAAGTAGAGACACACAGAGATTCATAGAGAGCAGGCTGACAGCTCTTGGGTGGAGGGATCAAGCAAAAAAAAAAAAAAAGGGCTTGTGGACATGGACAACAGTGTGGTGATTGTGGGGACAACAGTGTGGTGATTGTGGGGTGGGGGGTGGAGGTGGAAGAGAGTATAAAGGGAATAAATGATAATGAAAAAAGCACAATAAAAAAAACAAAAGAATCAACCATAAAAAAAAAAAAAAAAAGAATTGCTTGCATCTAAATCCTGGCTCATCCTACCATAACCATATAATCATAGGCAAGTTTGTTTACTTCTCCAAGTCTCCATTTTCTCATCTAACAGGGGAGAACAGAACTCTACTAGGGATGTTCACAAGATTCAGTAATTCTGATAGAGTACTCTAGAGATGGTAGCTGTGAGGTTTGGTTTGATTTTGAAAGGCTTCAAAGCAAATTTTTTTAAAATTCACACATAAGATTTCTATTTTCTCTGTAAAAGAGGTACTTTACACACCTACTGAGATCAGAACAGTGTTTAAGGAGGTAGGAAAACGATTCTTAATCTTTTAGAGAGATTAAAAAACCCAGCTGACTCTGATGAATATGGTATATGGAGGATAAACACCCCAAATTAGCATAGTTTTAAAGGAGTTAAAGACATCTACCTCTCCAACATAAAGAGACGTTAAGGAAAAGATCTTCCAGTTCCAGGGCACAGTTTTAAATATACAATTGTTTGAATAAAAGAAAACCACTGTATACGTAACAGCTCTATAAGGGTACAGGGCCTGCCAGAAAGACAGGACAGTTGAGAAATCCTGGGTTTTGATCTAATCCTAGTTAGTCACATGACCTTTTCAGAAAAATAGCTTTGAGATGTGTTGCAATGCTAAAATTTTTATGATTCTTGTATTTGGAATTTCAATTGACTCCACAAGACAAAAAAACAAATGATACTTTATTTTTCTATGTCATTGTTTATTATGATTTTGAAGGTTAGCCTAGGAACTTAACCAGCAAAGCTGTATTTTTACAGAAAAAACAGGTGTGCTTCTGGGATGAGGCTGCAGAGGTTCCTGGCAGCATCAGGCATGAGTCAGGTATTCCTGTCCTGGAAACTGCCTAGGATATTTTAGCAGCGCACTCTCTCTGGACTAAAATATCCAAAATTGGACTTTGTCAACACTTCCTCTGTCCGTCAACAGTACAGTAATACTCACAAGGAGACTTTAAAGAAAATCTGGATTTACTAATAGTTATTTTTCAATGATGGCTGTTTAACTTACATTTAAATAGCAAACTTGAAGAGGCAAAGAAAGTTTCTCAAGTCAATGAATCTTTTATAAAGTAAAGCATCCCTTTCTTTAAAAAACAAAAACAAACAAAACACTCTTCCTGAAGATTTCAACAAGCTTATCTTTTGGAGTAAGACCAGACCATTTATTTGCTTTCCAAGACAGAACTAATTCAGGCATCTTCAGCCAACCATTCATTATATTAAAGTTCTCAGAACTCACAGGACTATTTCCAATGTATTTCATCATTTGGACTGGAATTCACTCAATCCTTACCTCTGATTTGGTAAGGTTTGGTAAAAATATATGGTATCACATTTCTAGTATAATATTTTAAAACAATCTTTTTTAAAATTTAGTAAATTTGTTACAGTGTTTCAGCTCCTTTCCCATATTCTTAAGAATCAGTCTTAAGTAATTACCCAATCTTAGACATTTAAAAGTATATAGTCTATAGAAAGATAACTCATAACATAAACAAATCGTAAGATTAAGATGTAAATTTCTACTACAGGATCAATGCATCTACTAAATTTGCTTTCCCTATAACCATACACATAACCATATAGAACCCAGCAAAGAATCAGAAGTTTATGTAAACTACCTAATCCTGTCCATCTGCATAAAGCAATACTTTGAAACTTTTAAAAAGATAGTAAATATGGTTTAAATGATTTAATCCTTACATTCCTGATTACTTATTGAACCTCAATCTTTTTCTCTAATTCACGTATTAAACTGGTGCCTACCAAAAAAGTATGGTGGTTGTTTTAAAATTTGAATTGGCTGTCAAAAATCTGGATTTGAGGAAGGGAAGGAGGGAGGGAAGGGAAGGAAGGGGGGCAGGGAGGGAGGGAGGAAGGGAGGGAGGAAGGAAGGAAGGAAGGAAGGAAGGAAGGAAAGAAAGAATGAATCTGGCAATCCAGGGTCCACAGATTCTAGCAACAGCAACATTTGGAGAAAGCTAGGTAGCAGCTGCCCTCTTCTGATAGCAAAAGCAATTTCTAGCTCTTCCACCCTGCCCCTGCCACCCCATTCTCTTAGCTCACTTTGGTTGCATTCCTGGCCTTTATAGTCATCAGAGTTTGAAATCTCTATTTTACTGAGAAATTTAGTTAGTTAGTTAGTTAGTTAGTTAGTTATTGTCTCTTAAAGGACCTCAAAAGAAGCTAGCCATAAAAATCTTTATCATGGTTGAGAACAAACTGATGGTCACTGGGAAGGGCATTGGGGGTGGATGGGTGAAAAAGGTTAAAGGGATTAAGAAATACAAATTGCCAGTTATAAAAAAAGTCTCAAAGATGTGAAGTACAGCATAGGGAATATAGACAATATTATTGTAATAACTATGTTTGGTGTCAGATATGTACTAGACTTATCAGGGTGATCACTTTGTAAGGTATGTAAATGTCTAGTCACTATGTTGTACACCTAACAAAAATATTGTATGTCAACTGTAACTGGAATTTTTTAAATAAATCTTTATCATAGAAATAGACTAAATCAAGTGATGATCCTAGCATTAAAGCCGTGTATAACAAATGTTAATGATAACTAGCAGGATACCATTAAAATGTACAAGGCACTATTACTGTTAAGAAAAGAGTTTCTAGTATCCTAACCGGTCTGTCTTCAATTCCTCAAAGAATCAAGATATCCAGCCTTTTAGTGTTTCCAAGAATAAAGGAATTAACCCTATATTTCAATATTATGATACTGTAAGAACACCAAAAAGCCTCCTGCATCTAACAAAAGTAAAGAAGAAAAACAGGAAGCGAATTTAAAAGGTCTCTGATCAGCCAAAGAGACCACACAGTTCACAGAACACATGAAGCTCTCCCTCTTCACTCAAGAGCCTACTGGATCTTATTTTAGACATAATTTTAATAAGCTCCGTGATCTGGTTTCCCAGTCCACAACAGATGAGATGCAGCCAACTGGAAAAAGACTGGGGGTGGTGCTGCTAGAAGCAAACACTCAAAGTATCAAAATCAAAGTTCAAGACCTATAAAGTCAGCAGAAAACCTCAAAATATAGCAGGGTGGGGTCATTTGGTATACATACAAACCACCTCAGAGGGTCCCAATCCCTGAACAGCACTACATTGGTTATTCATAATGACCCTCTTTGGTACACTGTTAAAGTACAGGTCAGAATACTTTAAAGTGTATATAAAAATGAAGTTCATCAAAAGATTTTTCCAAAAAATTCATGGCACTGTCAAATTCACAGAACACTATTTCCCTTTGTCAAAGAAATGAGATACTGAATTCCTCAAGATGTCACATGTCAAATGTACTTTTTCTTAGCAAAATCTCATTAAAACCCAGGTGCAACAGTTCATGATAGGTGAAAGTGTATTTAAGTAGAACTACTTTTTTCAGAGAATGGTAATTGGGAAGGCTCAAGACCAAGATTAATTATACAAGTCTTTTGGGGATTCCATTGTGAGTACATTAACAGGACTGAGAATTAGAAAGGATTGATCTCATCCATACCTAGGTAAATCTTCAACTTAAAATTGGTGTCATATATAAAGTTTAGGGAGAAAAAAATTCTCCATTTTGTTTTCACAATCTTATTGACAAGTGTACCAAAAATACATGTTATTTTTCTAATCCCTGGCAGTGTCAGAAGTTGAGCCATACTGAAGTAGGGTTCTAGATAATAAACCAGGGAGGTGGGGAGAAGGTTAATACTGAGTTTCAAAAGTTCAACTTATCATTGTCTAAACTTGATTTTCCTTATTTAAATGTTCATAAGGGCATATTTCAGAGAAAAATCCAGATTGAGTTACCCACTCCTCATGGGAGGCAGGTAACTCAAAAGAAACCATATTACTGGGGGAAAGCATATTTAAAAATTAAAATGCATGTTTTGAATGCTATTTCCCTCTGAAAAAAAGATAATACATGTATCAATCAAGGTAGAGATTAAAGGCTACATTTCTTGACTAAATTATCACATTATACATACTTCTCTTTAGGTTTTAAAATAAGAGCACAATTTTCTACAGTACAACCTCCCAACTTTCTAATTAGTCTCAATAAGAACCTAGTAACTCCTAAAAGCCTTAAAAATACATATATAGTTTTACTTGTATTACCATTCCTCAATGTGCTGTTGCTCCTTGAATGGGTCTTTTGAGATCTTTGCTTAAAGTTCAAGCTTCTTTTAACAAATAACTTGCTTCACTTCAGTACAAGATTTACTCTTTCTAAATTTGTTATAAATTTTCATTTTCATGAAAAATTTTCATTTGTTGTAAGTCAAAGGAGTTGAAAGAATTTGGTAAAGATCTAACCTAATTTACAGTAACCATTGGGATTAATTTCACATTAAAGGTCTTTCAACAAGAATGAAATGAGAACCAACAGCTGAGCTTAAGTTTAAACTGTCCAACAATCTGCATTTTCATTTAGTATAAGGCAAGGTGAAAATGGGTTCTCTTCCTCTTGCATCTCCATCCCATCTTTCCCCGCAGACAGATAATCCCAGCATCTACTTCCAAGTGGCTAGGTTTAATACAGCCAAGTGAAACACTAAACAAAAATCACCAGTGGCACTCCCCCACTTCTAAAAAAAAAAAAAATTATAGTGAAAGGCACTAAAAAGTTACAGCATTGGGGAAGGGGAACCCTAAATTTTAAGACAAGCCTGCGTTCTAGAAGCAGTATTAGGAAAACCTCCGTTTAATAACTAAAAGAATAACTCTTTGTTTTAAAGGGCAAAGAAGTCCTTTCTAATGTAAAACTCTAACAAAATCCCTTCTAAATTAAAAGGGTATCCCTAAACATATCACCTAATTTAAGCTGTAAAAGGAAATTGTGCGATTTCTCCAGTGGTTTACAATATTCAGGATTCTATCTCTACACTTGCCGATTTAATAGCTTTTCTATTAGATTCATTCCTTTAAAAATGAAGTGTTAGTTTCTGACCACACTTGGCAACTTCACGGAATAAATTGCTTCTCCCCCTACTTCCCTCCTCCCTCAAAAGATTCATGGTTTTTTTTTTTTGTTTTTGTTTTTGTTTTTCCTTCTGAACTTCCTACTCTAACCGTTTCTGGGCAAGTAGAGTGGGCCCAAGTGTGCGGCCGCCAAGAGGTAAAAAAACTCGAGAAATACTTGTGGATCAGACAAAAAGGCGTCCTCCGTCTGTCTGAGATAAGGGTAGCTCAGGCGGTTCTGTGGGAAGAGCAGGGAAGGGGGGGTGGGGTGGAGAAGATGCAGAGATGGGGCGAGCCCTCTCGACCTCTGTCGAAGTGGCCGCACAATGTCCTGGTCCCAGCCCCCACTCCCGGCAGACCGGGACAATGGCCCACTACCGCAGCAAACCCAGGCCGGAGAGAGGCCCTGGGACTCTATACCAAGCAGGGACCAGGAATGAGGCCGGGGAGGAACGCTGAGCGGACGAGCGCACATCGGGCCTAGGTGCGGGCTGCGCGCCGGGGCCTCCACGGGCGCCATCACTGGGAGTGGAGTGTGTGAAGGCCGCCCGGCGAGGACATCGCTCGCAGCTGGGTCCGAAGAGGCCGCAAGCCCGACGGAGGCGACGGCGGAGAGTGCAGGCCCCAGCCTGCTCAGCTGGCCCGCCCAGCGGCCCGAACGCACAGCCCACCTCCTGCCGCTTACCTTGTGGATTCTCTTTAGAGCCATCGTGGGAGGCGGGTGGTGGCAGCTCCCAGGGCGGGGACGGGGACAGGGGAGGGACGGGGAAGGGGCGAGGGGGCGCGAGGCCGCCTCGGTGGCCGCGGGTTGACCGGAGAAGATGGAGAGCTCGGAAGCGCGCGTTCAGCGAGACCTATTGAGGGCCGAGGCCCACTGGGCTCCTGCGCTTGCCGCAGCGGTCACCGCATCACCCGGCGGCGGCCCCTTTATGCGCTGCGGTCCCTGCAGCCGCCGCCACCGCCGCCGCGGTAGTGGCCTCTTCCTCTTTAACTCAGCACCGCCTCCTCAGCCGTCGCGAATCCCTCCGCCAGGGACCAAGAACCCAGGCTGGGCCGGCGTCTCTCGGTCGCACAGCTGGAGGGACGGACTGCCTGCTGCAGGTGGACTGAGGGACGCGCGGGCGGACAGGCGGGTGGCGCTGCCGGGGTGGGGCTGCCCGAGCGCGGGGTGGGCCCAGGCCGAGGGGCAGGTCGGGAGGCGCGGGGATTGGCGAACCAGAGGAAGGAGGGCTGGACAGCGTCGGCGGCGGAGGGATACGAGTCGCTCCTGCGAAATCTTAAACGCGCCGGCGACGTCTCGGCTGTCGAAGGATAACGCCGCGAAGCTCAGAGAGGGCTTCTCGCGAGAGCCGTGGTGCGGATGGAGGGTATTCTCGCGCCACAACCCTGAGTCCTTTGCTTGTGGTCCCCCACGCGAGTATCATTGGAGGTCAAAAACGTTTGAAGGGGAATGTTTTCCAGGTCACTTTACCGTCTCCATAGCGTAGACGGACCCGGGAGGAGGCACTTAAGGCCCACTGCAGTGTTCCTGAAGGAGGAAGGGACTTGTCCAAGGTCACACAGCTCCACATTGGCAAAGCTGGGACTCCCTAGATCCCTTGCCCGAAGCTGCGTGGTAACAGCCTGGGCACCTACGGGAAGTGTGTTCTCTCGCCTAACGCGGGCAGTCCTGTAACCGCTTTTCCAATCAAGGCCTCAGCTGGATAACAGTTTGACTATTTCTCAAACAAGAAGTGTGCAGACCTCACTCTGCTACGTGAATTGTTACAAACAAGCACTGTACCAATTACCTGGGGGCAGGGGGATTGGAGGGAAGGACTTGCACAGTGTGTGCTCCAATAGTTAAAACCATCCTTGTGGTTCAGCTCATCAGGAGCAAGCCTAGAACACCTATTTTGGAATTGTCTTTTAGGAGGTGAAAGCAAAGAGCTAATTTACCTAACAACTACTTTGTCCAGCCCTGCACCAAGATCAGTGAGCTATAAGGCCAGTCCTGGGCTGGGAGGTACTTACTATCTGGATGGAGACAGTCACATGAAAGATTAGTAAGGAATATTTTCCTGGGAGTTGATGCCCACATTCTCAAGTGCACCCCGAGGTTTTCTGTGTTTTTTTCTTTTGGTAGAGAACTTGAAGATCATTGATTCTAACTTATGAACTTTAAGAGAAGAAACTGAAGCCCCTACAACAAGAATCTTGCCAAAAGTCACACAGTAGACCAGTTAGAAAATTTATACTGCCTCATCTCAGTAGAGAAGGTTAGGCCAATAAGCAGGGCCACTGTGGACTCAGTGAGTCAGAGGAGGGAAAAACTGTATCCAGTCCTCCACAGAGGTAAAAAAGGAACATTCCTCAGCCCCAGATCTTTTCTTCCTAATAAATGTGAAGGGAGAACTGGAAAAATGTCCATTGGTAATACTTTAAATTTTTTTCTACAACAATTTGTATTAGAAAAGCATCATATATTTGTGCATGAAATACAAATAAGCAAAAGGAAGGAAATAAAAGTCAGCCATACTCTCATCACCCAATGATAATTTTTGGCCTTTGGTTTATGTCCTTCCAGCCTTTTTTCCTAACATATACATATTTTTTCTTTGAAAAGCATCATATCATAATACTATTTGGTAATCTACCTTTATTTAAAAATAAAAGTTGTATATATTTAAGGTGTACAACATGATGACTTGATATACATAAACACAGTGAAGCGATTTACTACAGTCAAGGTAACATATCCATCTCACTGTGGCAGAGGGACTAGAGCACCTGTAATCTTTGGAATCTACTTCTTTTTTTCCCCTAAAGCTATGATGGCTTGATGCTGAGATTTTTTTTTTTTTTGTACTTGATTTGTGAGAGAGAGAAACATCAATATTTTGTTGCACTTATTTATGCATTTATTGGTTGATTCTTGTATGTTCCCGAACCCCCAACCTTGGGATATTGGGAGGACTCTCACCAACTAAGCAACGAATGCAGTCAGGGCCTTAGAATCTACTTTTAAAATAAACAATATATAGTGAGTTTTTCTTTTTCAATGCATGTTTCTATCATATTTTAATAGCTACATATTCTATCATATAAATGTACCATATTTACTTAACTGGTCACACTTTGGGGACATTTTAAGTTGTATCAAATTTTTACTATTAAAAATATTACTAGCGTAGATATCCTGTAGTTAATCTTTGTACAGTTTCAAGGATGCTTCTTGAGGGTAAACACTAGAAATGATATTGCTTCATCAAAGAGTGATCAGATTTTTGCATCTATGTTCATGAAGGATATCAGTTTTTAATTTTCTGTAATATCTTCATCAAGTTTTTATGTCAAGGTTATTCTGGCCTCACAATAAATGGGGAAGGCCCTAGCTGGGTGACTCAGTTGGTTGGTACATCAAAAGGTTGTGAGTTCAGTTCCCAATCAGGGCACATACCTAGGTTGCAGGTTTGATCCACAGCTGGGGTGCGTAAGGGAGGTAACCGATTAATGTTTCTCTCTCACGTCCAGGTTTCTCTTTCTCTCCCTACTGGGACCAAACCTTCAACTCAGGCACATGCCCTGACCTAAGACCCAACCAGCAACCTTTTGCTTTGAGGGAAGATGCACAACCAACTGAGCCACACAGATCAGGGCTAGAGTTTTCTTTGTGGAAAGATTTAGATAATAAGTTCAATTTCTTTAATAAATATGGGGTTATTAGATTTTTCTTTTTGCTTCCTGTGCCCATTTTGATACTTTGTGTTTTTAAAGGAATTTCCCCATTTTATTTAAGTTGTTGATTTATTAGAATAAACTTACTCATAATATCTTATTTTTCCTCTTACCATCTGTAGCATATAATGATGTCCCTTTTTGTATGTCTGATATTGGTTATTTGTGTTTTCTCTATTTTTTCCTTGATAAATATTGCTAGAGATTTATCAATTTTATTAATCCTCCAAGGAACCAAATTTTTACCTTGTATTTATTTTCTCTGTCTATTTTCTATTTTATTGATTTCTGCTCTCATTTTTATTATTTTCTCTCTTCTACTTATTTTGGATATAATTTGTTCCTTTTTTTTTTTTAGCTTCTTAAAGTAGGATCTTAGATCACCAATTTTACACTTTTCCTTTTTTCCAACATAAGCACTTTCTAGTAAAGCATTAAAAGCATACTGCTTTTGCTACATCCCACAATTTTATGTTTTGTTTTTATTTTCATTCAGTTTAAAATAGTCATATTCCCCCTGTGATCTATTCTTTGACCAAGGGTTATTTTCAAATACTTCAGAATTTGTTAGTCATCAAGGAAATGCAAATTAAAATTGCACATTTACTGGAATGGCTAAAATAAAAGATTAACAGCAATAAGTGATAGCAAGGAGGTTCAGCAATGGGAACTCTCATACATTCCAGGTGAGAGCATAAAATGGAATACCAGTTTAGAAAACTGGTAATTTCTAGTAAAATTAAACATATACCTACCATTTGACTCATACCTACCATATTAGTAGGATTATACTCTTATTTACTTCAGAAAATTGAAAACATGTCCACAAAATGAGTTGTACACAAATGTTTATAACAGCCTTATTCATATACAACCCTAATGTGGAGACAATCCAAATGTCCATCCACAGAAGAATAGGATAACAAATTATGATATATTCATACAATGGAATTCAACAAAAAGAAGGATGAACTATTGATACACTCAACAACATGGATGAGTCTCAAAACAGTTATGTTAAGCAAAAGGACACAAAATATGAAGTATACAATTCCATTTATGTGAAGCCAAGAAACAGACAAAACTAATTTTTGGTGTTTGAAGTGGTTGCTGTTGTTGGGGAGATCATTCGTTCAGAAAGGGATTAAGGAAATTTTCTGGGATAATGAAAATGGTTTATATATTGTTTTGGGTGGATGTTACAAAATATGAATATGATATATGAAGGCATACCAGCACTTTCTGTGCAATTCTTGCTGCTTCCTGTGAATCTATAAATATTTTTTAAAAATTAGACTTTAAAACAGTACATTTGTGGAAATTCTGTGTAGTAAGAATCCATATAAGTAAAAAAATTAAAATAGCAATTATTACTTATACTCATTTTATATTTGAAAAACCTGATGTCCAAATTAAACGTTGATTGTCAAAGTCATCCTGGATTCTTAACCACTATGTCATACCATATGTATCCTATGGATATTTATATATACAATATTTACATTAAAAAGTTTGGAGGGACACACATTGTTTGCTATGGTGGTTATTCCTGAGAAGTTAGAATTAAGGGAGAGAACTCGAAGTTTTAGCACTATGGGTTTCTGTATTTTTGACTCATTTACAACAAACACATTCCTTCTATAATCAGAGTAAAAATATTTTAAAATTTTTCATTTGAGGGAGGAAGGTAAAGCGAGACTTTCTTAACCCACAAAAAAAGAATTGTATCAAGCACATTTCACTGCAGTTGCTTTTTAAATTTTTTTAAAATTTATTATTGATTTGAGAGAGAGAGACAAAGGGGAAAGGGGGGGGGAGAGAGAGAAATGTCATTTGTTGTTCCACTCATTGATACATCCATTGGTTAATTCTTGTATTTGCCCTGACCGGGGATTGAACCTGCAACCTCACTGTATTGGAACGGCATTCTAAACAACTGAGCCATCCAGCCAGGACTTACAGTTGTTCCTTTGTTTGGTTTTTAATATTTTTTTATTTTTAAATTATAGTTGACATACAATATTATATTAGTTTCAGGTGTACAGTTCCTCTTTTTTTTAACTTCAATAATATTGTGATAGTTTTTCTACAGTAGTACACATGGATCTCATTCTTTTCATGATAGCATAGTATTCTGTAGTGTGAATTACAGTACCCTCTATCCTTTCGCAACTGATGAGTAGTTAGACTCTCTCCAATTTTTTGCTGTTACATGTAATTGGATTTTAAAAGTTTAAAATTTTATTTTTTATTGATATGAAAATAGTAGCTCAAGCTGCTGTGGCCCAGTGAATTGAGCACTGGCCTGCAGACTGAAAGGTCGCTGTTTTGATTCCTGGTCGGCACATGCCTAGCTTGCTGGCCAGGTCCCCAGTTGAGGGCGTATAAGAGGCAACCAATTGATGTTTATCTCCCTCTCTTTCTCCCTCCCACCCCTCGCTCTAAAAATAAATACAGTCTTTAAAAAATATTTTAAAATACTGTGTTCCTTTAAAAAATAAAATAATACATATTCAATATAAAACATTCAACATTTCAGGAATGTATGGTTTAGGAAGCAAAGTCCTTCATAATCCCTCTCATATAGCCACCAAATACAGGTGTTATTCTATGCATATACCACATATATCACTTATATTGTCTAGTCTCTATACACTATTGAAAATACAATTGCGGTATACATTTTGTTTGCTGCTGAAGCCATTGGATTTTAAATTCTAGGTCCTTATATCTTTCCCACTGGTGAAGAGGCTGGGCCCTTGTAAGCTATATACTGTGAGAACCGTCAACTCCTCAGAAATAAGGACTTTGCTGTCTATACCGCTCTGCCACCTCATCTGCCTCATTGTCCTTAGACAGACCCTGCCTTTCCCCCTTGCAGGGCAACATCCCTGTCTTTCTCTCCAAAGGTCCCCTACTCCTCTGGGACTTGAAGTTCTTTTCTGTTCTTTCTTTTTCAGTTAATTTTTTGAGAGAGAGAGAGAGAGAGAGACAGAAAGGGAGAGATAGAAACATTGATTTGTTGTTCCTCTTACTGCTTACATATGCATTCATTGGTTCATTGTATGTGCCCTGACCTGGGACCAAATCCACAACCTTGGCATAGTGGGACAATACTCTAACCCACTGAGCTATCCACTCAGGGCTCCTTTTCTCTTCTTGCCTTTACAAATTCCACCCTCCCCCCACCACACACGATAAATACATGACTTGTCCACATCCTTGCTATGTAAGCCACTTTTACAGATAGGTAAATTCTTTTAAGCAGCAATGTTAATTAACAGAATCACATTTTTAAATTGTTTAAACTTCCCCTTTGAATGATACCAAATAATAGTAACAGATTTGGTGAACAACTTGTACATGCACAGACTTCCACACAAGTATTTCTTGTCTTCCCACTTCCTCTCCAGGATCTAGAGGGAGATTGGGGGGCTATCTTTAGGTTGAATAGCCAGACTCTTTGATTTCCAGGCTGAAAGCCCCCAGGATTTCTGCCACATGGTGTGTGGGCTGAGCCTGCAGTAAAAGATCTGCCCCTCTGCTGAGGTGCTCTCATCCCAGCCACAAGGTCCATGGGAAAGAGGAGTGGCTGAAGGCTCTGAAAATCCAAAGCAGAACACTATTCCCAACTTCACAGGGACTGATGTGGTAGACTTCTTTCAAGGGCAAACCAGTCTTTTCTAATAGAAAAATATCACCATCATCATCATAGCTAATATTTGATGAGTACTTCCTTCAGGCCAGGAACATTTTACAAAGATTTTGTTAATCTCA
The DNA here is from genome assembly GCA_004027475.1 of Anoura caudifer. Lineage (NCBI taxonomy): Eukaryota > Metazoa > Chordata > Mammalia > Chiroptera > Phyllostomidae > Anoura > Anoura caudifer. The sequence continues at coordinate 21,798 of PVKU01011922.1, forward strand.
CAGTCCTATGAAGATGCTAACATTATCCCTGTTTTACTGCTGAGAAAAACCTAGTCTTAAGAGGTCAAGTAACTTACACAAACTTTACACTATAAATAGCAGAATAGGGCTCAAACCCACTGACTGCAAAGCCCCAGTGCTAAACCACAATGTCACTTATCACATTACCTCTCAGCACTACTGACTTCAATAAGGGAAGAGGCACAAGTGTACACAAATATCTCCTTCTCCTTTGCAATTATTTCACCAGGAGGAAGTCCACATTTGCACAATGATATCTTCTCCGAGGACAGAGTAGAAGATGGTATTTCTCCTTTCTACTAGGTTTTGAACCCCTCTACACTGGATTGAGACTGTAGTTCTGTGACATAAAGTCTTTGAATCTCATAGAGTGGTTGGTTGGTTTGTTCGTTTTAAAGATTTTATTTATTTTTTTTTTTTTGAGAGAGGGGAAGGGAAGGAGAAAGATAAGGAAACAACAATGTGTGGTTGCCTCTCGCACACCTCAAACTGGGGACCTGGCCCACAACCCAGGCACATGCCCTGACTGGGAATCAAACCAGCAACCCTTTGGTTCACAGGCCGGTGCTCAATCCACTGCGCCACACCAGCCAGGACTGGCTGTTTGTTTATTTGTTTGTTTGTTTGTTTTTAAGGGAGCTTCTATCTTACTCAATAATTTGTGAGGTTTTCTTGAACTGCTCATTATTCAGCCAGTCACTTATGAATTTGTTCAACAAGTATCCTTGATATGCCAGACATTGGGGATTAAAAGGAGGAACAAAAGAGGCAACATCTCTGCTCTCCAGAAACTGACAGTCTATTGAATGAGCCATTTGTGTGACCATTACAATAAAGTGTGATCACTCTCTGACAGCAGGGCCCTGATCTAAAGGGACCTGACCTAATCTGGGTAGCTGGCAAGGAAAGTTTCCTGAAAGATGACTTTTAGGATAAAATCAGTCTGCCCACAAACATAAGAAAGAGTCAGGTGGCAAAGCTTGTGTCATTTCTTTACTTAGCAATTCCTATAAAATAGGGCATGGATATGGGACCAGCCGTCCAAAGCAGTATAAAGGATGGTAGGCGGAACACACCCCGAATTGTATATAATGAGAGAGAGTGGCTGGACAAAAAGAATTTAAAATTGAGTACTATAATTCCTTTGGTAAACCACTGTTCTGATTTTTGACCATGAAAAAAAAAAAAGAGCTACTTCAAACTCACAAGTCTGGTTTTCTAGAGAACTAGATTAGCCTCTAACAAATATTGTATCTTACTGTGCATAATGTGCACTTTTTCCCCAAATTTTTGAGGGAAAAATAAGGATACATTATACATGGGTATAATGATTGCATACCATGGGCATAATAATCCATATATAATGCACAGAGAAACACGGGTGCAAGTTATACACGGCAAATGCGGTAACCTCTGACAGCCTCTAATGGTGGTACTATCTTAAAGAGAGTGGAATGTTTGGGGACATTTTTATATTTTACAATACAATTTACAAATAAAAGGTACAGACTTTTAAATGTTCAGTTCCATGAGTTTTGACAATTCTGTATATATACATGAGGTCTGTCCAGAAAAAGGTCCAGTCATTCTTAATGTAACGAGAACAGTTTGCATAACATCAGTGTAACCTGGCAGCCAAGGAGAGTGGACTGGAATGGGTATGCATGAACGATGACGACTTCACTGTACTAGTCAGTGGGAGGCAGCAGACGCTCTTGAGTGAGCATGAATATGGTATGGCAGTCACATTCAAAATGACTGAGCGAACAGAACAATAAATCCGCATCAAATTTTGCATTAAGCTTGAACATTCCTCTGCAGAAACTATTTGGATGATTCAGAAGGCTTTTGGGATGATGGAATAAGTGCAGTGCAAATAAAAATGTGGCACAAACACTTCAGAGATGGACTAAAATCTGTTGAAAGTGATCCACATTCTGGAAGGTCTGCAACAAGCAGAACACCTGAGAATGTCGAATGTGTACAGGCTGCAATCAACAAAGCTTGGTGACTGACAGTGTGAGAACTAGAAGCTGATTTGGGGATTCCGAAAACTACTGTGTCCAAGATATTGACACAGGATCTTGGCATGAAATGTTTCGTGGCAAGATTTGTTCCACATCTTCTACTACTAGAATAGAAGGAACATTGTGCTGCAGTTGCTAATGACTTGATTCAAACTGCTACCAATGAACCAGATTTCCTCACGAAGGTCATAACCAGAGATGAATTGTGGGTCTGCAGCTAAGATCTGGAAACGGAGGCCCAGTCGTCCCAGTAGAAAACACCTGGTTTTCCACACCTGAAGAAGGAATGGCAAAGTCACAGCAAGATCAAGACCATGTTAACTGTATTTTTTGATTGGGAAGGTGTATGCCCATCACAAGTACACCCCTCCAGGCCAAACAATAAGGAGTACTACCTCAATGTTCTTTGTCATTTGAGAGATGCAATACGACAAAAACGGCTGTAGCTATGAGCAACTGGTGACTGGCAGCTTCATCAGATCAACACACCGGCTCATGCATCACATCTCCTGCAGTTTTTTCAGTAAAACATCAAATCACCCAGGTGACTCAGCCCTCTCCCACCATAGTCCAGATTTGACAACCTGCAACCTCCAGCTTTTCCCAAAACTAAAAACACCTATGAAAGGGAAGAGATTTCAGGCCGTTGCTGACATTCAGGAAAATACAGCAGGGCATCTGATGGTGGTTGGGAGAACTGTGTGAGGTCCCAAGGTGCCTACTTTGAAGGGGACTGAGGCATCATTGCCCTATGTACGATGTTTCTTATATCTTATATCTTCCTCAATAAATGTCTCTATTTTTCATATTACATAGCTGGATAACTTCTGGACAGACCTCATATGTTTTTTTAATGCCCTTTTTTAATTTTTTTATTTTTTTAAAGATTTTATGTATTTATTTTTAGAGAGAGGGGAAGGTAAGGAGAAAGAGAGGGAATGGAACATCAATATGTGGTTGCCTCTTGCCCCACCGCTACTGGGGACCTGATCCGCAACCCAGGCATATGCCTGACTGGGAATTGAACCCATGATGTTTTGGTTCACAGGCCCATGCTCAATCCACTGAGCTACACCAGCCAGGGCCTCATATATTTTTTAATATAAAATATATATTACATATATATAAAGCTGTACACTTAAGATTTTCACAATTTATTCTAAGCTATACCTCAATAAAAAGGGTTTTTATCTTCATGAAATTCTAGTTGTATGTTGTCTGTGTGTGTATGTGTGTTAGAATGTGCATAGAAAAAGGTCTGGAGAGATGAAGACCAATTTTTAATAGTTTACTTAGTTATCCCTGGGGAATTTCATGGGAAAAGTGAGGAAAGGTTCTTTCACATTTTGCTTTAGATACTCCTACAGTATTTACATTGTAAAATAATAAGCATGATTTGCTTTTGTTATGAAAAATCAGCAAAAAAGAAAGAGAAAAAATATATACTCTAACAGGGAATTGGTTAATAAACATGTAAGGCTATGAATGTATTATTTACCTTCTGTGGGGTTCCTTAAATGCCTCCATTGCTTTCAAGGGCATTCTGCTGTCTTCCCTTCTCATGGGTAAAGAAGACGAAGTGAGAACATTAAAAATGCTTCAGGCAAATTGTGTCCAGTCCAGATTATGGTACTGCTGATTTCCTTCTAATTTACATGAAGAAAACTAAGCTTTTGGTTGAAGTCAATCCTGTTTAAGTGAGAAAGCAGGCGAACATTAATGCTATGTCTCACGACCTTGTAACATTTCCACTGGAATTAGGATTTGGTGGCGAAGCTCTGCATGAACGTTATCACTTTTTAAACATCTATTTTTACCAATGCCCTAGAAGCGTACCTTGGGAAAGGTGCCTGTTCCAGTAAAAGTGAGCCAATGGGAAAGAGGCAGAGAGGACCTGAGAGGTGGGGCTGGCTTTGAGAAGTGTCAGTTGAGGGTGAGGAAACGGCCTCTAACGCCCCACCCCTCCTCTCCCTACCGCTTTCCACTTGGCTTGGCCCGGCCCTGGTGTCGCCAACATTAGGGCATGGAATGGGGGGTGTCTCACTAGCTTTACCTTCCCTGTCTCCTCAAATGAAACAAAAATTAAATATTTTTACTCTGATTATAAAAGGAATTTGTTTTCTTGTAAATGAGTCAAACAATACAGAAACCTATGGTGCTAAAACTTTGAGTTCCCTCCCTTAATTCTAACTTCCCAGGAATAACTGCCATAACAAATTATGTGTGTCCCTCTGAACTTTTTAATGTAAATACTGTACATATAAATATCCATAGGATACATATGGTATGACATAGTGGTTAAGAATCTAGGATGACTTTGACAGTCAACGCTTAACTTGGACATCAGTTTTCTCAAATATAAAATGAGCTTAATAAGTAATAACTGCTATTTTAATTTTTTATATATGTGGACTCTTACTACGTAGAAAGTTCTGTGAATGTACGGTTTTAAGCTCTATTTTTAAAATATTTATAGATTCATAGGAAGCAGCAAGAATTGTACAAAAAGTTCCAGTGCACCCTTCATCTAGCTTACTCCCATGGTTGCATCACATAATTATAGTACAATATCAAAACCAGGAATCAATGTTGGTACAATGTGTGTATACAATTTAATGCCATTTTATCACATGAGCAGGTTCCTGTAACCATTACCACAATTAAGATGCAGAACTATTCCATTGCCACAGAGATTTCCTTCATGGTGGCTCTTCACAATCACATCTGCCACTCCTCCATCCCAGCACTGCTGCCCGCTGGCAACTGCTGATCTGATTTCCATCTCCATAATTTTGTCACTTTGAGAATGCTGTGTAAATGGAATCATACAGTATGTGAAATTTTGAGATTGGCTTTTCTCACTTTGCATAATGCCCTTGAGAGCCATCCAAGTTGTATGCATCGACATTTGTTCTTTGCTGGCTAGTATTCCACTCTGTAATGTACTTTTAAAACATTTTAAATTGTGGTAAAATGTACATGATAAAAATTTCCCATTTTAGTCATTTCTAAATGTAGAGTTGAGTGGCATTAAGTATGTTGTTGTATAGCCATTACCACCATCCATCCACAGGAATGTTTTCATCTTACAAAGCTGAAACTCAATACACATTAAGCAGTAACTCCCCATTCCCTTTACCCCAGGCCCTGACAACCACCATTTCACTTCTGTCTCTATGAATTTGACTACTCTAGATAACCCAACTAAGTGGAATCATATACTATATGTTCTTTCGTGACCATGTATTTCACATAACTTAATATCCTCGAGGTTCATCCATGCTGTAGATGAGTCAGAATTCCCTACATTTTTAAGGTTGAAGAATATTCCATTAGGTATATTCATTCATCTGTCAACGGACACTCGGGTGGTTTTACCTTTCAGCTATTGTGAATTATGCTGCTCTGAACATGGATGTTTTCTGATATATTTTTTATCAAAACTTTATCATGCCAATGGTTAACAAAATAGTAAGTAAGGGGAAGTTTCTCTTTATAGAATATTCCAGATAATATTTTAAGAAAGAATGATAGAATATCAGCATTTTGCAGCCTCTAGTGAATTAATTGATTGAGAAATGGAGCATTATGCTGGACACTATATGTCTTCTGGTAGTAGTCTACCACACCAACTGTGAAGCGGTCTTGCCATCAAATCTCTACCTCTAACTCTGAAGTAACAGGAAATGCAAAGGAAAGCATGTCAAAACTACACTTAGGATATGCAACCAGCAAAATCCAGATTTGGAGAAACTACATGACAAGCAACACAGTTTCTTCAGCAAACAGGTTGTAGTTAACTTCTCGCTCTCACATAAACACTCACACGTACACACACAAGCACAGATGGAGGAAACATAAATTAAAAGATACTTAAGAATCCACACCAAAGGCTTGTACAAAAATGTTCATAGCAGCATTATTCACAATAGTAAAAAAAAAAAAAAAGGAGGCAACTCAAATATTTACCAACCGATGAATGGGTAAGTAAAATGGGATATATTTGTACAATGGAATATTATTTCATCATAAAAAATGAAGTACTGATGCATGCTACAACATGAACAAACCTTAAAAACATACTCAGTAAAAGAAGCCAGTCACAAATGACCACAAATGACATGATTTTATTTTTATGAAATGTCCAGAATAGGCAAATTCATAGAGATAGAAAGTAGGTATTTTTGCCCTAGCCAGGTAGCTCAGTTGGAGTGTCATCTTGATAACAAGTTTGGGGGCTCGATCCCAGGTCAGGATACATATAAGAATCAATGAATAAATGCATAAATAAGTGAAACAACAAGTTGGTGTCTCTCTCTCTACCCCAGCTTTCTGCCCCCTCTCTCTCTAAAATCAATAAATAAAAATTAAAAAATAATAAAAACTATGACTTCTTGGCCAAGAGGCTTTGCAATCAATGACTCTCAAAAAAAAAAAAAAAAAAAAAAAAGCAGCTGCAAAGGATGAGGGGATTGAAGGGAATGATGCTTAAAGGGAGGGGGTTACTTTTAGGAGGATGAAAGTGTTCTAAAATTGTGGCGATGGATGCAAAGCTGCAAACACACTAAAATCTATTAACTTGTTCTCTTTAAGTGGGTGAATTGTATGGTATATGATTATATATAATTGTATGGTATATGATTAAATCTGATAAATTTTTAAGAATTATATCAATCAACCACAATGTGTGGTCACTACTTATAGTCTGATTCAAACAATTATAAATTAAATTTATGATACAATTTAAAATTTGAACACTATCTAGATATTTGAGGATATTTAAAGATTTATTACTATTTTTAAAGTGTATTTTATTTTTTAAAATAGAATCTTTCTCTTTCAGATATACATACTGAAGTTTTTACAGATGAAATTATGTCTGGGGTTTGCTTCAAAATAACACAAGAAATAAGCAAGTAGAGGTACAAATAAAACAAGACTTCCATGATAGTAATTATTGAAGTTGAGTAATGGATGTATGAGGGCTCATTATAATCTGTTCTTTCTACCTCTGTATATGTTGAAAATTTCCATAATAATAAAAATACATATCAATGAACGTATTTCCAAGTTAATAGATGGAGACCAACTTTAACTTCTTTTTTTTAAAGATTTTATTTATTTATTTTTAGAGAAAGAAGAAGGGAGGGAGAAGAAGAAAGAGAGACACATCACTGTATGATTGCCTCTTCCGCACCTCCTACTGGGGACCTGGCCTGAACCCAGGCATGTGCCCTGACTGGGAATCAAACCAGAAACCCTTTGGTTCACAACATTTGCACTCAGTCCACTGAGCCACACCAGCCAGGGCTATGCTGTTTTTTTTTTTTTTTTTTTCAAGATTTCTAAAATTTATTTATCTTTAGAGTGAGGGGAAGGTGGGGAGAAAGAGAGGGAAAGAAACATTGATGTGTGATTTCCTCTTGCACGCCCCCAGCTGGGAACCTGGCCCACAACCCAGGCATGTACCCTGGCTGGGAATCAAACTGGTGACCTTTCAATTTGCAGGCCAGCACACAGTCCACTGAGCCACACCAGCCAGGGCCCAACTTTATGCTCTTTAAGAACTTCACAGCCTTACGTATTTATTAACCATCCCTGTAAGAATAGGTAGGATTGTTTCCAAATATTCAAAATTCTAAACAATACAGCAGGAAATATCCTTGTACAAATATCTCTGCCCAATTAACTATTTCTTTAGAATAAATTCCTAGAAGTGAATGTGCTGGGTCAAAGGTTGGGCATGATTTTTGTGTATATGGAGAGCTTGTTCTCTAGGAAAATCCTTGGAGTTAACTATTTTTCAATACTTTGAGCAATATACTTGTCATTCACAATCCTTTTCTTCCTTTTTTAAAATATATTTTATTGATTATGCTATTACAATTGTCCCATTCTCCCCCTTCATTCCCCCCACCCTGCACACCCCCTCCCACCTACATTCCCCTCTTTAGTTCATGTCCATGTGTCATAAGTTCTTTAGCTTCTACATTTCCCACACTATTCTTGCCCTCCCCCTGTCTATTTTCTACCCACTGTCAATGCTACTTGTTCTCTGTACCTTGTCCTCCTCCCACTCCGCTATTGCTAACCCTCCATATGATCTCCATTTCTGTGTTTCTGCTCCTGTTGTAGTGGTTTGCTTAGTTGGCTTTTGTTTTAGGTGTGGTTGTTAATACCTGTGAGTTTGCTGTCTTTTTACTGTTCATATTTTTTATTTTCTTTTGTTAGATAAGTCCCTTTAACATTTCATATAATAAAGTCTTGGTGATGATGAACTCCTTTAACTTGACCTTATCTGAGAAGCATTTTATCTTCCCTTCCATTCTAAAGGACAGCTTTGCTGGATAGAGCAATCTTGGATGTAGGTCCTTGCCTTTCACGACTTGGAATACTTCTTTCCAGCCCCTTCTTGCCTGGAAGGTCTCTTTTGAGAAATCAGCTGACAGTCCGATGGGAACTCCTTTGTAGGTGACTCTGCCTTTATCCCTTGCTGCTTCTAGAATTCTCTCCTTCATTTTAATCTTGGCTAATGTAATTATGATGTGCCTTGGTGTGTTCCTCTTTGGGTCCAACTTCTTTGGGACTCTCTGAGCTTCCTGGACTTCCTGGAAGTCTATTTCCTTTGCCAGATTGGGGAAGTTCTCCTTTATTATTTGTTCAAAGAAGTTTTCCACTTGTAGCTCTGCCTCTTCTCCTTCTGGTACCCCTATAATTTGGATGTTGGGACGTTTAAAGATGTCCTGGAGGTTCCTAAGCCTCTCCTCATTTTTTTGAATTCTTGTTTCTTCATTCTTTTCTGTTTGGTTGTTTGTTTGTTTCTTCCTTCTGTCCACTCCATTGATTTGACTCCCAGTTTTCCTCCCATCTCTGTTGGTTCCCTGTGTGTTTTTCTTCATTTCACTTATTGTAGCCTTCATTTTTTTCATCTAATTTGTGAACAAAATCAACCAATTCTGTGACCATCCTCATCACCAGGGCTTTGAATTGTGCATCTGATAGGTTGGCTATCTCTTCGTTGCTTAGATAAATTGGCTCTGGGGCTTTGATTTGTTCTCCTGTTTGAGCCACTTCTGTTTGTTTCTTTTTTTTTCTTTTTTGTCTGGTCGTGACTGTTACATAGTGAGGGGTGGAGCCTTAGGTGTTCCCCAGGGCAGGGCAGCCCAGTTGCTGGGTAGTGATGCTGTATGTGGGGGCAGGGGCTGAGAGGAAACAATGGTGCTTTCTCTGCTCACTCTCGGATTCCAGTCCCTTCCACTACTTCCCCTTTGCCTGGATTATCTGTGCACGAATGTGGGACCACCTGGTCAGCCAGCCGCCTTGTGCAGCCTCACTGGGTCTGCACAGTTGCCACCCCGTGCCCGGAGTCTGCTAGCTGCCACCTCTGCACCTGGGATCTTCCAGCCGCTGCTGCCTGCGTGCCCAGTCCACACCTCCACTTTTTCCTGCCGCAACTCCGCCTCTCTTACCAGTCTGGATGAATGGTTGTTGGACTTCCGAACAGTTCAATTTTCTATGAGTTCTGGTTATTTTCTTGTTTCTAAATCTTTGATGTCCTTAATTTTGGTTGTGAGAGGAGGCACAGTGTGTCCACCTACACCTCCATCTTGGCCGGAAGTCCTTCTTCCTTTTTTTAAAGATTTTATTTTTATTTATTTTTAGAGAGAGGGGCAGGGAGGGAGAAAGAGAGAAAGAAACATTGGTCAATTGGTTGCCAGTTCCCCAACTGGGCACCTGGCCCACAACCCAGGCATGTGCCCTAACCGGGAATCAAACCAGCAACCTTTTCATTCACAGGCCAGCCCTTAGTCCACTGAGCCACACCAGCCAGGGCTCTTCCTTAGAAAAAAAAAAAAAAAGTTTTATTGCAATATAACTTATATGCCATCAAATTCACTCATTTCAAGTATACACATCAATGATTTTTTGTATATTTAGAGCTATGCAATCATCACCACAAACTAATTTTAGAATATCTTTACCATCCCATTTACAGATACTCAGTCCCACACCCCTCTGAGTAACCACTAATCTACCCCTTTTCTCTACATATTTGCATTTTCTGGACATTTCATAAAATGGAACCATACAATATTTGTTCTTTTGTGTCTGGAGTCCTTTACTGAGCATGATTCTGAAGTTCATCAATGTTGTAGTATGTATCAGTATTTTGTTCCTTTTTTTATTCCTTTTTATTGCTAAATAGCATTTCATTTTGAAATGAAATTTCATGAATTTATCAATTGACTGATAAAAAACCCAAATGTTGTCTCTACTTTTTGGCTATCGTGAATGAATGATGCTGCTATGAACATTCACAAGCAAGTCTTTGTATGGACTTGGTTTTTGTTTGTTTGTTTCTCCTGGGTAGGTATCCACGCTCTCTATTGGCTTCGAGTGTGCTTGAGAAGGAAGGTGAAGGTAAAAAGGCTGGGAACTATCCTCAGTGAATATTTAACTTTGGGAAATAGTGTGGAGATTCTTCCCCCTTCCATCTCACTGAAATGGAGAATGATCTTATCAAGAGTGCCTCAGTTTTCTCTCATTCTTTCAATAAGTACTTCCTGAGCCCTCAACACTTGCACTATGCCTGGCACATATTGGGTGCTGGATCAATAATTATTTGTTCAATGAATGAATAAGTGATTGATAAATGTGCTTTGTGCCTGAGTCTAGGGATACAATGAATAACACTGACCTAAGTGTGCTCATGGTCAAGTGGGGCCATGATAATATAGAAAATTAAAATCCTGTAAAATGAACCCTATAGCAAAAGCAAAAACTAACATCACCATTGCTACTAAACACTGACTCTGAGCATTGCCTTACTTAAATCCAAACACCTTAAATCCCTATAAGGTGGACACTATTTTTATTTTACAGATGAGTGAACAGTTTCCAGATGAGGAAACTAGGGCTTTATTAGGGAGAGGCATAGGAGGATGTGTCACACGAAGGAGGGTTGCCATCTAGATTGTGAAGCTCAGGGAAGGAGTCTTGGAAGGGCAGACCTCTCATTTGAAACCTGAATGACAGGTAAGAGGTAATCAGACCTAATGAGGAGGGGCTGCCTTTTTAGGCAAAGAAATATTATGCACAAAAGCCTGGGAGTCAGGGGAACAACTGTGGCCTCCCTTTCCCTGCACTAGCATCCATGCTTCAAAAAATTCTAGGGCAAGTATCTGCCCTGGCCAAGTGGCTCAGTTCGTTGGAGCATCATCCCATGTACCAAAGGGCTGCACGTTCAGCCCCCAGTCAGGGCACATACCCAGGTTACAGGTTTGATTTCTGATCAGGGTGCATATGGGAGGCAACTGATTGATGTTTCTCTCTCTCTTTCTCCCTTTATCTGTATCTAAAATCAATAAGCATATCCTCTGAGGATATATATATATTTATTCACAATATGTGAACATATATACACATATATACATATTTATTCACAATATGTGAACATATATACACATATATACATTTATATACACATTTATACATATATATACATGCATACACATATTACGGTCTGTCCATAAGGTATCCAGCAATTTAATATGAAAAATAGACACATTTATTGAAGAAGATACAAGATACAAGAAACATTGTACATATGACAATGATGCCTCAATCCCCTTCCAAGTAAGCACCTTGGGACCTCGCACAGCTCTCCCAATTGCCATCAGCTGCCCCATTGTATTTTCCTGAATCTCATCAACAGTCTGAAATCTGAAACCTCTTCCCTTTCAAAGGTGATTTTAGTTTGGGGAAAAGCCAGAAGTTTTGGGGCATCAAATCTGGGCTATGGTGGTGGGGGGGGGGGTGCAAGGATGAGTCACCTGGGTGATTTGCTGTTTAGTTGCCAAAAAACTGCATGAGACCTGATGTATGAGTGGGCACATTTTCCCGATGAAGCTGCCAGTCACCAGTTGTCCATAGCTGCAGCCTTCTGAATCACCTGAATAGTTTCTGTGGAGAAATGTTCAAGCTTAACACAAAATTTGATGCAGATTCATTGTTCTGTTCGCTCAATCATTTTGAATGCTACAGTCACACAGTACACATGCTCACTCAACAGCATCTACCACCCCCACTGACTAACACAGTGAAGTCGTCATTGTTCACGCATGTGCATTCCAGTCCACTCTCCTTCACTGCCAGGTTACATCAATGTCACATAAACCATTCTCATTATATTAATAATGGCTGGACTTTTCCCTGACAGACCTCATTTTATATATGTTATATATAAAATTATATATATAATTGTTACATATATATGTATGTAAAATTCTTGCCCTGGCTGGTGTGGCTCAGTGGATTGAATGCTGGCCTGTGAACCAAAGGGTCTGAAATATCTGTTCTGTGCCAGCTCTTCCCCTGTTCCCCCAAAGACCTCCTTGTCACCTTGTAGACCAGAGCCTGTAATCAAACTGTCCTTTGGGAGTACCAGGTCTCTCTTAACACTGTCAGGTACTTGAGGATGGGTGGCTGGGCTGAGGCCTTTCACACTCAATGGGAGGCCAGCTGCTGACACTAACGTAAGACAGGAAGTCAAAAATGTGTGCATGTGTGTGAGGTACGCTTCGTGAGCCAAACTCTCACTTAACCCCTGAATCTCCACCCTGAGGTTTATTTCTGGGGATATAGAATTCCCTTCTAACATGTAAATGGCCCCTGCAAAGGGGCATTTTGGCCCTTAACACCTTAGGACCAATTGTATCAGTTGGGAATGAAGAAAGACATACATCCTTTCATTCAACAAATACTCATTGAGCAGCTAGTCTGTGCTGGCCCACATGCTAGCTCCAAGGTGTAAACTAGATAAAGTTGAAGTCCTCATAGAACTCACATGCTAAAACAGAGCAGGATTCTGGTTCCTATGACTGTGTGACTAATTGCCCCCAAATTCAGTGGTATCAAAACAGCAATTTATTATGCTCATGGGTTCTGTGGGTCAGAAATTTGGACAGGGCATTGTTACATGTAGAGCTATATATACTTTTCCTTTTAAGAACTAGAGAGTGTTTCATAAGATGGATTGTATCATAATTTATTTAACTGACCCCCATCGAAGGATATTTAATTTGAGGTTAATTTTTAGCATACCTGTAGAGTAAATTCCTAGATGTATTATTGCTAAGTGAAGGGATATGCAAATTTAAGTTATCAGTAGGTGTTGCCAGACTGCTTCTTAAGGAGGTTGTAAGACTTAAACCCTCCACCAACAGTGCATGAGACTCTCTGCTTCCCACATCCAAAGACATTTCTCATCACAGATGAAGTCAGACACTTTTTCATATGCTTTTTGGTCACTTGTAGTTCTTGCTCAGAGACTTGCATGCCTATATCTTTCTGAACCTGGGTTTTCTCCATTTGTAAAAATGGGACGTAGACTCCTGGGACACCCAACTATGAGAATTACAAGATGAGTGAATGGCAATGCCTGTACAGTGCCTGTCTCCCTTGCTCCCGTGGCCATGGGTGAGGACCCCACACACAGTGGCTCCTTTTCTGAAGAAAGCCTCTGGCCCTAAAGGGAGGACACTAAGAACTTCTGCTCTGAGAGGCTTTTGAGCCCTTTTTGTAATTCATGGGACCCTCCAGCCATGGTAGCCAGTGATCAACAGCACCCAACATCTACCTATAATGCTAGGTGACAGCTGTATGGGGATGGCCGGAGACTACAAAGTAAACACAAGAATCCTTGAGAGCCATTCTAGGAGGCTGTAAATTGGGCCCACCCAGCCTCTCCCTGAATGTTAATGTTCAAGAGGCAGAGTTCCCAATGGATAGAGGTTCTGGACTGCCATATATTTTGCTGAATAACATTGGGCAAGTGGCTTGCCAAACTCTAAGTGCAATTTCTTCATCTGTAGAAGAGAGTAATAATAGCACTTACCCGGTGGAATGTTGCAGGCACATATGAAGAGCATCTGAGAGCATAAAAAAATAATTTTCCTTCCACTTTTTAAGTTCTTGTTAGGTCGGGTACGGTGAGATAAGAAGGCCGCCAGGGGTTGAAGCCCATGAAAAAGTGGCTGACGTCAGATGAAGATGACTGGAGCGGCGGGGGAAAAACCATGGCAACTCGAGCCTAAAGATGACTGACCAATGATACATCAACCACATGTATAAAATTCTTTCCCCTCTTAGGCTCAGGCGCGACTTCCTCAGCCCCCAACCTGTGGACTAGAGAACCTCGCCCGGGTGCGCAGCCCCCAGTAAAGCTCTGTATTGCCCCAATCTGTGGCTGATTGGCATTATTTCCTTGGCGGAATACTAATAACCTTACATTTGGTGCTGAAACCCGGGAGGAGTTGTTGTCTACTGAGACCACTCCTCTCTGTCCATTCCCCGAGGAGAACTCAAGGCTGTACCACCGGCCTGGACCAAAGAATCAGGGTAAGTGTCACAGCCTCCAGCTTCTGATCCCCGGACACTGATTCCGGGCCCCCGTCTGCAAATCGCAGCTGCATCAGGGTGACCCTTCTAGGAGAGACTGCTCTCCAGGGGAGACTGCTCTCCTTCCACTGGGGGTTTCAGGTACCGGTGGAGACGTCCCTGGGCCTAAACCCCAATTTGCCTACTGAATCAGTAAATTGGGTTGAGGGACACCGATTCTCCGTTTACTGATTATGGCGGGGTCAGAAATGGGAGGACAGGAGTCCAAACCAGATCCTAAACCGCCTCTAGGGTGCCCACTAAAAAATCTGGACAAAACTGACCCTGGTCTGAAGCGAAAGTGACTGATTTTCCTGTCTACCATGGCCTGGTCATTGTATCAGCTCGACAATCACGAGATCTAGCCTCCTGATGGCACTTTCGATTTCGCTACCCTTACTGACTTAGACAATTTCTGTAGACGGACTGGCAAATGGTCTGAGGTTCCCTACATCCAGGGATTCTGGGCCTTGCGCTCCCGTCCCAAACTCTTGCTCAGTGTTCCACGGCCCAGGTTCTCCTGACTAGAAGTGATCCTGAACCTCCATGTCCTCCTAAGCCCAGATCTCCTAAGCCTTCTGCTCCTGAACTCTCCTCTTTCTCCGACCCCCCTGAAGATCTGTTCTCTCCCCCTCCCCCTCCGTATCCTCCTTCTCCAGGGAACGCCCCAACCTCTGCTCTTCCTGAACAACAGGGAGCCGATCCCCCACCTGAACAGCTCACACACTCGATCTCGTCTGAATCTAGAATCCCCAGAATCCCTCATATGCCCTCTTCGAGAGGTGGCAGGGGCAGAGGGTGTCGTTTGGGTCCACGTTCCTTTTTCCATGACTGACCTTTCCTCTATTGAGAAACGTCTGGGCTCCTTCTCCATTAATCCCACTAACTTTATCAAAGAATTCCAATACCTGGTTCAGGCCTATGACCTTACCTGGCATGATTTACATATTATAATAACCTCCACCATGACCCCAGATGAACAAGATTGCGTCCAAACCACAGCCTGGACTCATGCAGATCAGGTCCTTGCTACCAACCCTCGTATGCCAGTAGGGGCAGAAGCAGTGCCTGAGACAGAGCCAGACTGGGACTATCAAGTCGGGCAGGCGGGGCGGAGACGCAGTGATCAGATGGTTGAGTGCTTAATAGCAGGCATGCATCAATCGGCCCAGAAAGCAGTAAATTATGATAAACTCCAAGAAGTTACTCAGGGCCCGGGGGAAAATCCAGCTCTGTTTCTTAATAGATTAACGGAGGCAATGGTACTCCATACCCACCTAGACCCATCCTCCAATGCTGGAGCTACTGTTTTGGCCACCCATTTTTTTTCCCAGTCAGCTCCAGACATAAGGAGGAAACTCAAAAACGCTGAACACGGCCCACAAACTCCCATCTGAGATCTGGTAAACATGGCATTTAAAGTCTTCAATAACCAGGAGGCAGAGGCTGAGGCGACTCGGCGCGCCTACAGCAGAAGGTAGCTTTGCAGGCCCAGGCTATCGTAGCAGCCCTGTGGCTGGCAGAAAACATCAGTGCTGAGACTAAGCTTAAGTCTGGGCCCAGAAAAACTCCACCCGGAGCCTGCTTCAAATGCGGTAGGGATGGGCACTGGGCTCGCCAATGCCCACAGCCACAGCCACCGACAAAGCCCTGCCCTGACTGCCGGCAGCTTGGCCATTGGAGAGATGTGTGTCCCCTTAAGGGCTTGTCCCTGGTGCCTCCACATGGGGGACCAGCCGCCCAGGGTGAGGACTCCTCTCCGGCCACAGCGGAGCTTCTTGGACTTCTGGACCACTGATGCGGCCCGGACTCGAAGACCCCCATCACCCTCGCCGAGCCTAGGGTAACGCTGCAGGTAGCAGGTAAGTCCATCTCCTTCCTGGTGGGCATGGGGGCTACCTACTCTGTCCTACCATCATTTTCAGTTTCTCTTACTCCTTCCCAGATCTCGGTCATGGGAGTTGACGGGACCCCGTTGCACCCCCTTACGGACTCCTCCACTAAACTGTAGTTTGGATGGCCTCTCCTTTTCTCACTCCTTCCTTATAATACCCTCATGTCCTGTTCTGCTTCTAGGGCGAGATATACTCCAGCAATTAGGAGCTACTCTCCAAATCACGCAAACCCCAGCTCCCTCCTCCTCCCTTATCCTTCCCCTGTTAGAAGACACAACGCTTCGCCCGAGCCCTCCCATCTCCTCCTCCATTGTGAATTCTCAGGTATGGGACACATCTACTCCAGTCATAGCTTCCCATCACTCTCCAGTCGTCATTAAGCTCAGGCGACCTGATACTTTCCCCTCTAGACCCCAATTCCCCATCTCGCATGCAAATCTTAAAGGCTTACAACCCATCATCACTCGCCTCCTCAGTCAAAAACTCCTAGTCCCTACCAACTCCCCATGCAATACCCCCATTCTCCCAGTAAAGAAGCTGTCTGGGGTGTATCGACTAGTTCAAGACCTTAGACTTATCAATGCAGCAGTCATTCCAATACACCCTGTTGTCCCCAACCCATATACACTCCTCTCCAATATCCCTCCTAATACCACCCATTTCTCAGTATTAGATCTAAAAGACACCTTCTTTGCCATCCTGCTCCACCCTGAGTCCCAGTTTCTCTTCGCTTTCACTTGGACAGATCCCGATACTGCCCTGTCCCAGCAACTCACCTGGACAATCCTGCCTCAGGGACTTCGAGACAATCCCCACTTATTTGGCCAGGCTTTAGCTTGAGATCTCGCTTCCAGTGACTTAACTCCCAGCATGGTCCTCCAGTACGTGGATGACCTACTTCTATGCAGCCCATCCCTACAGGACTCCAAGCAACAGACTGCCCTCCTCCTCAATTTCTTGGCAGACAGGGGATACCGAGTATTCCCCAACAAGGCTCAACTCTCAGGCCAATAAGTAGTTTACCTAGGCCTCTCCATAACTCCAACTTTGCGGAGTCTCACGGCAGATCGTACTCAACTAATCCGCAGTCTACAGTCCCCCACCACAGGGAATCAAATTCTATCCTTCCTAGGTCTGGTCGGTTTTTTCAGACACTGGGTCCCCAATTTCGCCCTATTAGCCAAGCCCTTGTATGAGGCTGCCAAAGAAACCCCGGCAGGTCCTCTCACCTCCCCCAAAGGGGTGCAGAGGGCTTTTGTGACTCTCCAGGACACTCTGTTACAGGCTCCCTCCCTCAGTCTCCCTAATCCCACTCGCCCCTTTCATC